>NW_004624838.1:1456877-1488585 GCF_000247695.1 Heterocephalus glaber | reverse complement strand
TTTTTTTTTTTTGGTACCTGGGATCGAATTTGGGTCCTTACACTTGCGAGCCAGGTGGTGGAACCACTGAGCTAAATCCCTGGCCCTGAGGTGCCTTATTCTCTCTTTTTTTTTTTGGTACAGGGGATCAAACTCAGGACCTTGCGCTTGCAAGGCAGGCGCCGGAACCACTGAGCTAAATCCCTGGCCCTAAGTGCCTTATTCTTTATACTAAGTTTTTCTCTGCAATTTTATACAGTTATTGCTTCCTTGCTCTAACTCCAACAGATTTTTCACTTGTTATAACTGTCCTTGGGTACTATAAAAATATCAGGAGTAGGGCCGGGGATTTAGCTCAGCGGTTTCGCCACCTGCTGCGCAAGCGCAGGGACCCAAGTTCAATCCCGGGTACCAAAAAATATATATATATATATCATGAGTGTTTGCATTACTTTTCTTCTTTCCTGATAGCTTCACTTTTTTTGAGGCAAGTTTTTGCTGTGTTTTTCAGGCTGATCTCAAACTCCTGGACTCAATAGATTCTTCTGCCTCAGCCTCTGGAGTAGCTGAAACTAAAGACTCACCACTGTACCTAGCTCCTGATAGGAAGAGCGTATTATATAAGCATCCAAATTCTGGCCCACCATAGGGCATCTTCATTTGCTAATAAAAATTTTTTTAAAAATCTAAATCATTGGGGCAGTTGGGGAGAAGCTAAATGGAGCCTGAATCTGATATCTTTATCTGTCCTTCATCAATTCAGAATTCACAGACTAAAAAGCACCTAAGGGTGTTTTTGTGGGGATGACTGGCAGTATGGGAACAGACACCCCTGATGGAATAGTGGGATTCAGGACTGAGCATTGTTTCAAGTCTGAGACATAAGCACATAGAATTCCAGCTAAGAGACTAGGCAGCTCCCAGGGCCCACAAGGAAGGAGCAAGATTGCCAGATAAAATGGCAGGACTCCCAGAAAATTTGAATTAATTTTTAGAAGTATGTCTCAAATATTGCAGGGATGTACTGCTACATTGTTGCCCTGCAATTCACATTTAACAGACATCCTGTATTTATATTTGCTAAGTCTGGCCATCCTAAGTGAGGATGAAAGGAGAGGAGAAGGGATATTAGGAAATGAGGCATTAGTACAGCCTGGGAGCCCTACAGGAGACAGAGTAAGAAAGGAAGTTTTGACACTTGGGAGGGGAAGAAGGGAAAGAAAACTAGCTTCTCCCTGTCCCAGCCAGTGACAAGCAGTCTGCTTAAATCTGTACCATATAAACAGAGAGTTCCACTTGGAGATCTGCCTAGGGGAAGCCAGAGAAAATAGTGGGATGAAAGAAAACACGAGACAAGAACACAGAAAAACAAATGTAATGAATCTTGTGAAATAATCTTTAATTTTCTTGCATCCTCTTCATTCTATGCTGTCTCAAGATTTCCTGAAGTCCTCTCTACGCAAATTTGTTTTTTTTCAGCAATATTTGATCTCACAGGCACTTCCAGAGACTGACTGCCACATACACAATGTGCTCTGAACTGGGAATTGAAATGAACAGGAAGTCAACTATCTAGTTGACAGCTAAAAATAGTTTTGCTACTAGAATGCCCTCAGATGACTGCTTCATATCAAAAAGATTGAGTTACTAAGATAATCATAATAATTTCTTATAAAGAGTAATAACATGAAGGGTTTTTGGTAGCTCTAACAAGAAACTTGATGTTGAGTTCATTTCAACTACACCGAAATGCTTACCCCACTTAATCGTTTTAGTGCTATTTAAAATCACGTCCAAGAAGCAAACACTTGGGAAACCACTAGTAGAGGCTTCAATATCTAATACATTAGAGAAATAAATTCATTTTCAAGAGACAAGGTCAAATTGGCTTTGTCACTCTCAACTGGTCTAGACTGTTTTTTTGGATTTTTTTTTTGGTACTGGGGATCGAACTCGGGCCCTTGTGGTTGTGCAGCAGGCAACAAAACCACTGAGCTAAATCCCCGGCCCATAAACTGTTATTAGTATCAAATTCAGCTCACATCTAAATATTTAAAGTCTTTTTATGAACTACATCAGATCAGAATGTCAGTGTCATGATGGGTGACAATGGAATTCCCTAACAGTTCTGGCCACTTGGCCCTTCTGGAGCACAGTGGAGTCCTGGGCTGGAGAATAAGATAGAGTTTCCACCCTCACAAATCAGGCCCCTTTGGAGATGGCTATGGCAAGCCCACGAAAACGTAAGTCTCACCCAGACTTGTTACCTAAGATGAACTGTACTATTATTTCTTTAGAAATGAATCATTCCCTTTTTTTTTGGTTTGTTGTTGTTGTTGTTGTTGTTGTTTTGAGACAGGGTCTCACTATGTAGTCAGGCTGGCCTTGAACTCACTATGTAGCTCAGCCTGGCCTTGAACTCACAGTGATCCTCCTGCCTCAGACTCCTGGCCTCCCAATTGCTTGGATTACAGGCGATGCCACCACACCTGGCAGAAATAAATCATTCTTGATTTTTTTTTCCCTCTCTTCAGTGACCTTGCTCTAGAATAAGGGTCACATTTTTTCTGTCATCTTTCTACAGCTGAACAATCTATTGGTATTGTTTTTATACATATATATTCCTATTTTTCTGTACATATACACCCATTTGTAAAAGAAGGATCATTTTCTGTAAACTTGCAAAATGCTTTTTTTTCACCTGACAAAAAATGAAAACTTTTACTTGTTCTTTTAGTCTCTACCACTTCTTCCTAATGTAGTCTATTATGTAATTACAGTATGTAAATTCATATTTTAAAAAGTCAGCTTAAATAAGGCTTTGCTGTATACCATAAAGTATTATTCACATAGCTGTACACTCAAACTTCTATGCAAGGCTTGCTTGTGATCAGAAGAAAATTAGTGTTCCAGGAAGCTGTATCCCTGATAATAGTTATTGGCTCAAACTAAAGGTCATATCCTTTGGTACTTAGTCCATTCTGGCAGGGGTGGTCAAATCCTTGATGAAATGGGTCTTTTCCAAGCCAAGCTCTCTGATCTCTAGCTCCTAAAGAAATAAACTCTGGTCAGACCATGTTCTGATTCTGAAGAGAAAGTTTAAAGAAGAATTGCTGCTTTACACAGATAAAAACTTTTTACTTTTTTTTTTTTAGTCAACCTTGTGATCCTTTTTGTTCACAGATATGCCAAAGGAAGTTTATGTTCGGAAATTAGTATTGAACAGCCTGTGCTTTACAAATGTCAACAGGGCACATTATCATCGCAGATTTCAACTCCATTCACATTTTGTTCTCATTCTGAACTTATACTGATGATTTTGGGGCCTCCTTTGAGATGGCCAACCTGGATCTTTTTGAGTACTTAAAAACTCTCATTTCAGGATTTCAGACTTTAAAGGTGAACCACAACCCCCTTACCTGCCCCACTCCCTCAACCCAATCAGCAATTCCTTGACCAGTTCTCAGGCCTGTCCTTTCCAAGCCTTCAAGGCCTCTAGTTCCCATCCCCATCTGGCTTCTGTTGCTTCCCGCCCCACCCAAAGCATGCACGTGAACAGTGCAAATTCTTTCATTCTCTTCCCATGGTGCCTGTCTTTTCCATTCTGCTTCCTGTATAACACACTACTTCTGGAAAAGTCATGAAATCACACTGTTGGAGCTTCATTCTCATTTGAAGGTCCTTTTTTCATCTTGCATTAATTTCTTGAAGGAGCTCTCCTAACCTCTGCAATCTCAACCTGAAAGGACAGCTAGTTGGGAGCCTTCATTCTCTTCCTTGTTAAGTGGGCTATAGAAGTACTTCTGAAACTTGAATGGGCAATACCATCACTTGGGGATCTGAATTAAAATCCTAGTTCTGGGTAGGGGTGTAGATCAGTGGTAGAGCATGTGCTTAGCGTGTGCAAAGCCTTGGGTTCAATCCCCAACACACAGACACACACACACGTACATACACAGCCAGTTCCCTGGAAATACCAATGCTGCAGGCCATAATTTAATTAGTAAAGGGTTCAGTGACCTCCAAGATTTTTTTTGTACCAGGGATTGAATTCAGGACCTTGCACTTTCGAGGCAGGCACAGTGCCACTGAGCTAAATCCCCGACCCAACTCCAAGATTATTATTTAAGTAATAATAAACAACACTCATGATTCTAAGTCCTACATCATAACCTCATCTTTCTCCCTCTCAGCAGATGGCTTACATAGAAATTAAAAAGCCATCTGTTATGAGCCTCTTCAGGCATGTTTGCCCTTTCTGAAAACTTTTCTGAACTGAGTCTTCTCCCCCTGTTATTTCCTTGGTCCCTTTTTCTGCTTGTTTCCATTTGTCCCTCTTTGCTAAGTTGGGATCTTGCTCTTATTTATCCCTTTCCACTGGCTCTTTCCCGTCTACTTAGAGACATCTTGAGGCTTCCAGCCTGACAAAACTGCTTTCCCAGGGGTAGTTTCATAGCAAAATTTCCCCAAGGGAAGGGGCCAACTCTCTCTGGTTTCTTTTTGATTCTTCATTTGCAGCTGAGCATCATAACTAGGTAGTCTGTGGACATTCAAGACTCAACCATTTTGAAAACAACTTATTCATAATAACATCATTGATAATAAAATTGGAAATAACTAAATGCTCAAAACAAGGGAAGGAAGAAATAAATGTAAATGTTTCACTGATTAAAATGATACTTTATGTGTTGGCAAGGGATAAATGAAAAGGCAAATGTATAATGGGCTGGTAGAGCAGGACTCTTCCTGTCTCAGTTGCTATTGAGGCACAAATATAGTAGACATCAGAATGCTCACGTGTGTGTAAGCAGGCCTGCATGTGCAGAATTTGAAAAAGCAATGAAGGTGAATCTGTCTCACAACTCTACTCTCATATCAAGGAGTCAGAGGAAGAAGCATGATAAAGATGTTTTTTAGGTGAGAGTCATTGCCATGTTCTGATTTCCTTGGGTACCCATTAACCACAAGACTCCAGGAAAGACAGACTGACTGCCTGGAGCATGGGGGACCCAGAGAGGTGGTGCCTAAGAAAGCTGAGTCACCATAGACAGGGCCTGCCTGTGCCTGGGAGTCTAGAGGATGACAGGAGGGCTGGGAAAAAGCATTGGAATAGGAGTGAGAGGGCTACTGCCTTGAAATTGGTCTGCAATGACTATTTCCTTATTGGGAAGAGTCAGATGGGGACCAGGGAAGTGGGGAGGGAGCGGCATTTAAGCTGTCTTGGGCCAGAGGGAACTTCTGGAAGCCCAGGGGTTGAGGAAGGAGCTACAAATGGCCACCAGGTATAAAGACCTATAGGCCCAGCAGAGAACCACAGGAGAGCCTAGATAAGTGACCAAGAGAGGAAGCCCCAGCCTTACCTGCCAGGCTCCAGAAACAGCACCCTAAACATCTGCCTTACCTCTCCTGATCCTAAACCTCCACTGTTAGTCATCCACCTTGGCTGGGGCAGAACACAGCAAGTGGGGGAGGAAGGAAATGCCAGGAGTGATCAGGGAGGAAAAGCCAGCCATGTCCCCATGCCTCTTCCTCATGTGCTATCCAGGTGGAACAGAAAGGTAATGAAACATGGTGAGTTTTAATCTAGGAAGAGGAAAAATTTAAAAGAAGAGTGGGAAAACATAATCAAGTGGTCCTATCACAATCTCTTCATCACACTTTTTATTCCTCTTCCCTTATTTCTTAACCCCACAGAGGTAACTGTATCTAGTCTTCTAACAGGACAGACTCATTTGGTCTTTGTACATAAATGGAGTCCTTCAGGGTACACTTTTGTGTGTCTGGCTTCTTTTAGCATTACATGAGGTTCATCTGTGTGGTTGCATATAGTTGTATTTCATTCATTTCCATTACTCTATGATGTTCTATAGTGTGACTATAACACAGTGTATCCATTTTACTACTGCTTTTTGGGGGGGTGCCTCATTATGTAGCCCAGGCTGCCCTGGCTTCAGCTTCCCAAACCATTTTACTGTTAACAGACATTCAGATAGCTTTCAGTTTTTTGTCTTTTACAAATAGTCCTGCTGTGAAGAATGTATTGCTTTTAATGATAGGGCAGGGAATGCTTTAAAAACCTTGCAGATTAACCCCAGCACTCAGAAGGCTGAGGCAGGAAGATCTCTGAGAGTTCAAGGGCAGCCTAGGTAACATAGTGAGTTCAAGGTTAGTCTGGGCTACATAGTGAGATCCTGTCTCAAAAGAAAAAAAACCTTGAAGATATTCTGTCTTTTCGGTTCCCATTACTACCACCCCAATTCAAGCCTTCAAAAACTTTCTCATGGACTTTTAACCGCAGCCTCCTCATTGATATCCCCAGTTAAATTTATCATAAATATGGCTACCAGGTTTGTCTGTCCAAAGAATGATTCTAATTATGCCACTGTCCTTGCTCAAAAACATTCATGTTCTCCCCACCGCCTTCCAGCCAGAGCATAAACTCCTTGGCTTAGCATTCAAGGATTTGTCCTCTCAAGCCAGTCAAGCTGTGCCATTGCCCTGCTTGTCCCGAACACAGATCCTTGTTTTCCTCCTCTGTTTCTCCACTCACCTATGCCTGCTCTACCAGCTCATCTGCTCATTAGATCATTTCCCTATCTGCACTGCTGCTGACTCTGCCTTCTGTATCACAAACTGTCTCCTGTTGGCTTTGCTTTCATTCATCTTTCATCTGCCCCTGAAGTCTGGTGGGGACCCTCTCTGGTTCCTCTGTATGTCCTCCAGAGCAGCTATCCCAGCTTACTGCCCACAGAAAAGGCTCAGGAAATGCTGAAGTATTTTGCAGTTGATTGCAAATGTCTTCCTGATTTTTACCTCTAGTCCCCACTTCTCCTTTGAGTAAATTACCCTCTTGCTCCTTGGTATTTTGCCACCTAGGAACCTAGTCTGCAGTGTCTAATACTTCATTGATCCTCAAGAAAAATGATGGCTTCTCCATAGCACCCTCTATAATCATACCGCTTAACAGCCTTCCCTCTCCCTAGGTCTTAAATGAATTAGAGATTGATTGATTGATTGATTAGGTGTCTCCTGTCCATATGGCACTGTAGTAACTGGAGTAAAACTTGCTGTGCTCTTGTAAGACATCATTTCACAGTTTTTCATCTTTAGGGTGTTTTAATGTCTGGCTCTGTGGTCACTGGTTGATTTTTTTAAACCCGCCCTTGTCTCACCACTATGGATGAAATAAATATACCTTGAGTAAAGTTTGGGGATCTCAGCTGAGGTCCATCGAGTCATTTCAAAGCAAGCAGAAGATAAAAGCAAAGCACTTTCTCCTTTTCCCATCAAAGACCAGATACTCAAGGACTAGTTCCTAAATTAATGATGGAAAATCATGGTTAAAATGATTTTTTAAAAACCTCATTCATTTGCATTCTCTCTCCTCTCAATTACCCCAAGAGAACTTGGTTCTTCTGAGCATCAGAGATGATATAATTTTGTGGTAAGAAAATAGGAATTAGAGGAAGCCAATTAGAAAACCTGTAGGAAGAGGAAGTGTCTCTAGGCTGAAGGGAAGACTGCTGAGTCTTATTTCCTCTCTGTTCTTGACTCACTCTCTTGGTGCCTGGCCAGTGTCTGCACCTCCTCTCCCCCACCTGACCAGAGAGCAGGGTCGGGAAGGAGCAGAGTGAATAAAGTCTAAATCAAATTCACAAAGGTAGTAAGATCTAGGGAAGCACTGTGGATGTGAGAATCTCAGTGAACTGACTGGTACTTGCTGTCCTACCTCCCATCCACATTATCCTGGGTGAGATGGTTTGTATCTCACCTAGGGGCCTGGGCGGGTAAGAACTGGCTGCCTTCTAAATTAGGAAAAAGTGTTTCATTCCTGAATAATAGCATGTACCGTGCAGGTCTGTGCAGTACTTGACTTCTTTTCTAGGGATAGATCAAAGCAACAGTCAACATTCTGAGCCTTACTCACCAGCACTCTCCTTCCTTTCACAAAGAGAAGCTGAGTTCAAGTCTACTAACAGGTGGCTACTTGCACTGTCATAGTTCATATCTGCCTACTTCAGCAAAGAAGAAACCAAGGTTGTGATCACCAGGTAGCCTGTGGGAAGGCTCAGCTTCAACACAGTGCTTCTGATACTCAGAGCAAAGCCTGACCATGATCAGAGCTCTGGACCTTATGTCTTTCTTCCCCATCTTATTTTTCACTGGAACATTTGTTGTCCTTTCAAGCTATGAAAAGGCTTCCGGTGTTGTCGTGCCTAAGGGGAAGTTGTGTGTTAAAAACCACCAACGGTTAAGCCCAAGCCAGCTGGGGGCTTCCATTGTCTTTTCCAGTATTCTGCGGAGACCCATGAGAATTCTCGGTGTTTTGCTGTTATTGGCTTCCAGAATCAAGACACCAGCTGAACACTGGGTCTTCATTTAAGCAGACTTTGGTAAAATAAGAAAAACATAAAAACTTGTAAGAGGGTAATACTGAAGTTGTGATAGCTAAAACTCAAGGGTAAACTGAAAAGCTAAGCATTTTGGCTCTATAGGAGTTCATGGATAATTATATGTAAATGTCTTCTGGTTTGAAATAATACAAGTTTATTTCCTTTTTCACCAAGGGATAGTATTTATCATTTTGGAGAATGGCTGAGATAATCCAAGCAGAGAATTAACTAGTAAGGAAGAAAATGGCACAGGAGGAAAATGATGCTTGCATGACAGATATGTTGATAGACACCACATTGTACTCACTATTGGTACCGGAGGGTGGGAGAACCACGCTAGATGTTATGGACAGGGGACAGTGGAGTGTTTCTTTACTGGAATCTAGTTAGGTAAAGGGTCTGAAGGATTTATGAACTGAAACATAATGATGTTGTTGTCTCACTAAGTCACAGAAATTATACCCCAACTCATATCTGGTGCTTCCATTTGTCCCTTTCCATAAATTACAGATCTAGAGTACCAAGAAGTCATTGTTTTCTTTTCCTAAACTCACTCAGAATTACTGCACTCCTAGGTAGCCAACCATAGCTACTGAGGCTCAGAAAGAATTACCAGACCGAGATTATATACGAATAGGGTAAGGGTCTTGCCCCCAGGAATCCTCTGAAGAGGCTCTGGATTGTGAAAGACTGGCCAGGGAGATGGGCAGGGTCTTCCTTCCCTCTCACTGTCCACCCAGAGATGCTATGTCCCTAGCTCCGTCTTGGCCACAGGTGCCCTTTGGGGCCCCTTTATGTCAGGGAACCCCAACTGTCCCAAGATACTTTATTACCAATGTCTGTGACCAACGGGGTAGGTGCTTCAACACCTGCTGGCAGCACATGCAAACATAAATAGGCCTCATTTTCTATTCCCTGGCTCATTGAAGCTGCCAGCAGAACATGCTGAGCCAAGGGCGTTCTTGTCTTGCCTTTTAAATACCATGTGGTTCGGCACATGTACAGTCACTGGGAATCTACACTGTCACTTTCTACCTCTGCCTGGTGGGTCACTCCTACCTCCACACCCCCCACTCTGGGGGCAGAATGGGAGGCCCTAGGAGATTTTCCAAGACTCACGAGATGTCAAGTCATCTCTAAAATTTTTCAAAAACCCAGAAAGTCATTTCAAAAAGTCTAACTCAGTGGCCCCACAGAGAGGAAGATCAAACTTTCCACAAAGACACAGCAAATCTGTCGCACAGGCTTCTTTCTGTTCCAGCTAGAGGTACTGGTGCCCAGACTTCAGTGGAAGCTCCCTGACCCGGGGGAGGGCCACCTGGCTGAGTAGTTTACCTGCTGCTTGGCAACAGATGCCAAATATTCATGAAGTCTGTTTCCAGGGGTATTTCCCTTTGCAATGGAATCAGCAAAGGTCTGGTCTTTCTGACAGAGTTCCCAGAGGAAAATCATTTGCCTCTGAGGAAAAATCTCAAATTTGGATTTCTCATTTAGTCATGAGTCTTTTCAAATAAAGAAAATTTAATATGAGAACTAAATAGTGACAATGCATATTGTGATTGATTTAAATTTTAAAAAAAAAATTGGGGGTGGTGGTACTAGAGACTGAAGCCAGGACCTTTGTACTGAGCTTTGTCCTGGCCCTTTAAAACTTTTTTTTAAAATTTAGAGACAGGATCTCACTACGTTGCCCAGCCTGGGCTTGAACTTGTAATCCTCTTGCCAGAGCCTCCCAGAGTACTTGGATTACAGGTGTGTGCCACCAGGCCTGGCACGACTGAGGTTCTAATTCCAGCCTGCAGTGTGTGTTTGTACTAAAAATGAAATTAGGGGCAGGGATTTAGCTCAGTGGTGCCGCCGGCTGCCTCACAAGTGCAACGTCCCAAGTTCGATCCCCAGTACAAAAGAAAATGAAGTTGAGGCCTGGCATGGTGGTGCACACCTATAATGCCAGCACTGTGGGAGGCTGAGGCAGCAAGATTGCAAGTTTGAGTCCAGCCTAGGCAATTTAGTGACATACCAAGATCCTGCCTCGAAATAAAACAAAGGGGTGGGTAACCTAGAGATGTAGTTCAGCGCAAAGACCCTGGCTGAGTGAATCCCCAAAACACACACACACACACACACACACACACATACACACACACACACGCTTGAAGTTGATTCCTTCCAGGAATATTTAAGAGTATTAAAATGTACATGCCATCCCAAATCCTATCCCTCTTTCACAAACTAGCTTATTTATTTATTTATTTATTTATTTTTGTGGTACGAGGATCGAACTCAGGACCTTGTGCTTATGAGGCAGGTGCAGCACCTCTGAGCTAAATCCCTGGCCCCTTATTTTTTTTTATTTTTTATTTTTTTTGGTACCAGAGATCGAATTCGGTACCTTGGGCTTGTGAGGCGGGTGCTGGAACCACTGAGCTAAATCCCTGGCACAAGCTAGTTTAAATACAACCTTAAGAGGTGATCAAGATTTGTTCAAATGTGTGAAATAATTCTCACGGCCTTCAAGGTGTGTGATTTGAAATGTCCCATCATCCTGGTCTATTCCCAAGCATTCAATTCAACAAGGCAGTGAATGTCCAGTCATGTCTACACGGGAAGCAAAGCATTACAGCTATGAAAATATGTCTCAATTGTTCCCTTTCTTTCTATAGTTTTCAGTTCATTTTAACAGCTATATATTGAACTGTTGTGAGCCAAGCCCCATGCCAGGGTAGTGAAGGAAACAGAAATGAAAAGTACCTAACCTCTCTCCTGTCAATCTTTGGCAAATCCCAGATATACAACTCTGTAAGTAAAACCATGTAATTGCCAATATTTGACCTGGGAAAATAGCCATCTTGGGCTGGGGAGATAGCTCGGTGGTAGAGGGCTTGCCTAGCACATAGGAGGCCCTAGGTTACATCCCTAGCATGGCCAGCAAGGGTGGGCAGCATCTCATGTGGTTTAAAATGACGAAAGATTCAAATTATATGCGCTGGACACATGAGGGAGAAAGCAGATTTGGGTTTCTTAGAAGAGCTGGGGCTGGGATTTAGCTCAGTGGTGCCGTCACCTGCCTCGCAAGCGCAAGGTCCCGAGTTTGATCCCCTGTACCAAAAAAAAAAAAAAAAAAAAGACAAAAGCAGAAGAGCTGATGGGAGTGGGAGGCCGGGGATTTAGCTCAATGGTGCCACTCCCTGCCTCGAAAGCGCAAGGTCCTGAGTTTGATTCCCGGTACCAAAAAAAAAAGAGCTGATGGGAACTGTGGTGCCAAATGGAGGAGACAGCTATGGGGCGCCTTGAGCAGTGATCAAGCAGTGCAGCCCAGACCAGTGCTGTGCAGTGTAACTGGGAATAGACCCTGGAAGATGAAGAGGAAGAGAAGGTTGAAAAGACAGATCAACTTCCTGACAGCTGTGAATGCTGAAGAGTAGATTGTATTAAGTAGATATGGGGTCCCAAAGGAATCTAGGCAAAAACCAAAAACCAAAAAACCAACAACCCAAGAGGTGCTACTTTTAAAGATGACACTGAGAATGTGGATAGATCAACGGAGACTGCACAGTTTGCCAGGGTAAATTGTAAAGGGCTCTAAATTTGGACTGTGCCAGCGGGAATAAAAAGCAGGCAGGAGAGTCACTGCATAGCAACAATCAACAGCATTCAGTAACATGTATGGCAAGGCCGAAATACGACGTTGCAATTTAACGAGTATTTATTATGTGCTAGGTACTTTGTTAAGCACTTCCTTGGCTTCTATCATTTAATATTCACAACAGCCCTGAAATATGGATTTTATTATCCAAATTTAACAGATAAAAGAATCTGCATTTAGGGAGATTGCAAAAGGTCACTGTTACAAATTGATTTAAATTTAAATTCAGATTTAAATAGGGATGCACTCTATCTTAATATATGCTTGGCATTGTTCAATGTGTCTGAGTTGCCCAGTGAACAAAATAAAGATTCTTGCCCTTATGGAGCTTAGAGTAGGGGTGGAAAGACAGTAAGCAATGAATAAAATTATGAGTTATAAAATGGAGAAAAAAAGAACAGATTAATAGAAGTCAAAGGCAAATGAAGGCAGAGTGGGGAAGTATTGGAGAATTAAGAAGGCTGTAAAGTTTGGGCTCTGAGTTCTTGGAAAGTGTGGTACAAAGGGCAGGAACTGGCTTGATCGGGAAGCGATAAGATAAGGCATTCTGTTTTAATTCCTTCAGATTTTGAAATACCATGTGCCTCAATGTGAAAAATATCCCATAGGCAGTTAGAGATGATTCAGCTCCAAAGAAAAGCCCAGCTTGAGACCTAAATTTGGGAGACAGCAGCATACAGCAGGCTGTTGAGGCTCAAGGGACTAAGAAGCTCTTCCTCCTAGAAGCCTTACAGAGAGCTCTCTTTTCACAACTATTGGGCAAACTGTAAGAATTACACTACACCATGGACTCAAAAGGTCAGGAGTTGATCCTGAGAGCAGGGACCTGAACCAGAAGCAAGTGCTGAGAAGCAGAGGACAACTTTTATCAGTATACTTACTTGGGAATTACAGCGGAAAAGAACCAGAGAGTCCATTTAGTATTAGTATTAGTCCATTTAGCATTTAGTATTCTTTTTAAACCATGTTTCAGTTTTGTACTTTCTTTTTCCGATTAACAAAATAGACATTTTTTAAAACATCTTTGAGAAATTGGAATTTCTTTATGAGGACCTAACACTTTTTTTGTTTGAAAGTGGAAAGTGAGTTTAGGAGAAAGTACATTAGAGATCTGAATCCCTACTTGAGTACTACAGCAGGCATTAAAGTACCACAAAACATCTTTAACTAGGGGGGAAAACTAGCCTCCCATTGTTTTGCGCTTTATATTCATTAAACAAGAGTGTGCCTGGGGTAAAGTCAAAATAGGCACAATTTTACAATTTGAAAAGCCACCTGCTGTTTTCCGGGAGCTACCTGCCTACACGTAATTACTCTCATTAATAAAATACTTTCCTGCTCTAAACCCCATCCCTTCCGAACTTGCTCATTATCATTCAAAGCCGCTTAACCTCAGGATGACCCTATTGCCCGTAATTCAACCTCGGTGCCACTTTTAAAACAAAACGTTGTCGAGATTACTGTCCAAAGGAAGATCTTGCTAAGCGAAAAGAAAATTCTGTTCTTTCCAGTGGCTGTTTGAACCCGCCCCCCTCGGTGCCTACATTCATCCACTGGTTCTACTGCAGCGGCAACCCTGTCCCCTGTCGCGGAAGTGGCGGGTAAGGTGGATTTGGAAGAACAAGCCGAGGCTCTAGGCAGACAGGGTGGACGTAAAGTGCTAAAGCTAACGGGAGACGCGTGATTACACGGCCCATTTAGGTCACTCTGATAGGCAAATCACTACTCCACAACTCCCAGAAAAGCTTTCTCTTCCTGCAGCAGTCAATTTATTTTCCGCACGAACGTCCTAAATGCCACAACCCAAATTTCACCTCGAACTCGTAAAACCCTTCAGACGCGCAAGCGCAGCGAAAAGGCCTGCGGGCCTCGCTGTCCCGCCCCGCGACCTCCTGGTCTCGCCCACCTCGGGAGGCGGGGCCTCGGGAGACTCCGAGTTTGAACGGATGACTAAACTGGTGGTTCGGCCTGCAAGCGCGGAAGTAGCCAGGCCGGTGACCCGGAAGCAGTCGCTGCAACTTCCGGGTGGTGCCTGTAAGCTTGGTGCTGCAGCTGAGGGACCCGGAGCCTGCTTGAAATAGTGGGTGCACCAACATGTCCCGTGGTTCTAGCGCTGGGTTTGACCGCCATATTACCATTTTTTCGCCCGAGGGTCGGCTCTACCAAGTAGGTGAGTGAACCAGGTCTGTCTGTGGTCCACCCGAATTGCCCTGTCATGGTTCGGCCTGCAGCAAGCAGACGCGGCCGGAGTTTAGCCTGGGTCTGCAACAGGGCCGGGCAGGAAGGGAGAAGGGCCGAGGCTGGGTTGAACCCCATGGTGTTCCCGCCCCTGTTTGGCCAAGGCTGCGAGGCTTGCTCTACTCAGGGCGACCGCCGCACCTTCTGAACACAATAGAGAGTTAAGGAAGGTACGGTTGTGTTGCTGCCTCTGGCTTCCTGGGGGCCCGTTCAGTTCCATTTTGTCCTGGGTAGGCCCAACCTCTTCCCTAAGGAGTAGTTGGTTCCTTAACCTCCACTAAGATGCCTCCTTGCTGCTTTCCTTTGTTTGCAGCATGGACATCTTGACCTATGCTTAATTCCAGGCCAGCATTCAGGACCTCTGTCAGGCACTGTGCTGGTTCTAAGGAGTACACACACCCTCTCCCCTACTGAAACACACAGCTTATGGGAGTGACAGATACGTAACCAAACAGAAAAAGTGCCAGTTTACAAATATCTATAGGGTCCAAGACACCTTTGCAAAACTAGTAGAATGATTGGTTCTCAGTTACAGAGCTGCTCTTGAAACTCCATTCCTCATTTAAGCTGTTTGAGTACTCTTCATCTTTCAAAAGCTAGTTCTGAATTGTAGATGAGGTACAGTGGTACTAGCTGTTTACTGTAGAACTGCAGTAGTGAAATAAACTAGTTAACAATTGTTCGGTAAAACATATACTTTGTTGAATTGAAATAGTAAAGTTTAGGTTATGATTGTAAGCCGGACTTTGACATCTTGCCAGAGAATTTAGTGCCAGAAGAGCCTGATGTAAGCCTGGTGTAGTGTTGCACACCTGTGATCCCAGTACTCTGGAGGCTGAACCAGGAGGATCACAAATTTGAGGCCAGGCTGTGGTACATAACAAGACCTTGTTTGAAAAAACTGGGGGGGGGGGCTGATTTACATCTGGTCCATGATAGTTTTTTGTTTTTTGTTAAGTTTAGTACCTCCATGCCTTTGCAAACAGTAATATAATCATCTTGTTTGGAAATGATAAGTAGAGAATTGGTCTGTAGATGAGGATCTATTCACCTGTAAAATTTAAAAATAAGTTTAAAGATGACTTATAGTGAAACTGATCCAGTGTATTACTATAGACTGGGCATAATGTGGCAAGGAACAACGTCATATTGACGTACTTAGGTAAGTAACCCTTTTAACTTAGTTGAAAAATGTAACTTGCCTCAATGATTTTTCATTTGTAGTGTTTTATTCCTGCATTTTAAAGGACTTTTCTATATTAGACTACTGCTTTGAGTGTTCTGCTTTGTGCTTGTTAATTTGTGAACAGAAAAAAGCCACACTTGACCTATACCTTGCTTCTATTTACTGTACTGTGGAATCAAGCCATAAAGCATAGCCTTTAATACTTCCCAGATTTGGTGAATAGAAAAATTGAATATAGTGTCATTTTAATAGGATTTGAAAAAGAACATAGTTCCAAACAAGTTTAATATCCAGACAGTGATTTTTAATCTCTGCTTTGTTGAATAACACACTCCTTCTGTTATTCCTAACATTAATTATACATCGTTAAGAAAAAGAAAGTGAAAGAATACTTAGGATGAGCAAGCAGTAGAGTGAAGTGTTTGTGATCTGTCCCAGCTCTGCTTCACGCAGGTCCACTTGGGCAAGTTAGCTGACCTTTGCCTTAGTTTTTGTTTGCAAAATTGGGCTAGTAATTTCTTCTTAAGAGGTTTGAGGATTAAATAAGGCATTGTACATAGAATACTTAGTGTATTTGCCACATATTAATTATTAAGTGTTATTAAATGCCTATTCTTTGGCTTTGCATGTGTATATGTGTGTGTTTTAAAGAAGCAGTTCTACAGACATGGAATATTTCCCTTTCTTTGGGTCTATCCATATATATATCCGGATATATGTATGTAATATTGTAAATGCTGTTTATTAGTTTATAAAGCTAATAATCTTTAAGATCTTTAGAGTTCTTTCAAGACAGAGCATTAAAAATTGTAAGGTGTGAGTTGTTGATATTAACAACTAAAAAAAGTGTAAAAATGGGATCATGTCAAGGAAAGGAAAGATTAGTGGAAAAGAATGTTCATTGTCTTCCATAGTTGGAACTCAAAGGATAAATGTTGGAGTTGGGGTAAGACTTAGTAATAGAGTTCTTACTTTGCATGCCCAAGCACCTGGGTTCCATCTCCAGTACATACATACATGTGGTTACAGTGCTAACCACAAATATAAACGTAACTTAAAACATTGACAGTGTTTGCTCCTAAGAAGTAGTGAGACTTTAAAAAAAAAAATTATACCCTCTCATGACTATTGAAAAAAAATTTTTTTAGCTTGTGTATAAGTTGTATGTGTGCACTTGTGTGTATTAAAAATTATAGAGCACCTAGGTTTGAAATTTCATTTCAGGGTTGGGGATGTAGCTCAGTGGTGGAGCGCTTGCCTAGCAAGTATGAAGGCCTGTGTTCATTCTCCAGCACTTTGAGGGTAGTTAATTTTAGGGAACCTAGTTTATATTTAACAACATCATGTTGTATGCCTTAAATATACATAATTTTTAAAAAAAATCTAGTTTCAGGAATTCCTCAAGTTACCAGTGGGTAGCCTGAGGCTGTAGTGGACCAGATTAATCTCAACTACTTTTAGGCCCCCTCTTCTACTTGCTGATCTTTTGCTGGGTAAGTCTGGTAAAGGAGAAGAGAAATTCACTTGGATTTGCCTGTCAGATGTGTGGACTGGGTCTCACTGTGTAGTTCAAACTGGCTTGGAACTCACTGTGTAGCCCAGGCTGGCCTCCAACTCACAGCAGTCCTCCTCCCTCAGCCTCCTAAGCAGTGGGATTACAGGCGTTTGCCACCTTGTCTGGCTCCCTGGTTTCTTCTAAGAAAGAAGCATGCATGATAGGGAGCTCAGAAGAAATGGACCTATAAGGATAAACAGATTAGAAAGGACAGTTTCTAAATAAAATATAGAAATAACATTGTGTATTGAAGTTAGATTTCCTGGGTTAGAGTTCTAGCTCTATGACAACTATGAGAACTATTTTTTTTTTTTGGTACCGGGGATCGAACTCAGGTCCTTGTGCTTGCACAGCAGGAGGCGAAACCACTGAGCTAAGTTCCTGGCCCTTGCACTTGTAAAACAGAGGTGATCCACCCAGCATATAGCACTTAGAACAGTGACAAGCATATAGTAAACACTCAGATCTTTCTTATCTTTTTTTTCCCAATGCTAGGAATTGAATCCAGGACCTTCACAATGAGCTACATCCCCAGCTTTTTTTATTTTTATTTTGAGACAAAGTCTTGCTAAGTTGCCCAAGCTAGGCTTGAACTTGTGATCCTCTTGCCTCAGCCTCTCAGAGTCCTGAGGTTACAGGTGTGCACCACTGTGCACAGCTCTACTTAAGTGTTTCTGTAAATGATGCTGTCAGAGGATACAAGTGGCTGATGTATATGAAGTCTGAAGCTTCACAAAGAAATGAGCTAAGAAGTACAGTCATATGTTGCTTAACAGTGGGGATACAATCAGTGCCTGGTTGATCTCATTGTGCAACCGTCCTAGAGTACATTTGCACAGACTAAAACGGTACCACATCTTTGGGAGACACAATCTTAGGGGATCATAGTTGTTTATTTGGTCCATTACATTTATGCTGTTTATTGGTGACCAAAATGTTATGCAGTGAATGACTATATTTACCATTTGCCTGTTTGTATGTGTGTGTGACTCAGAATTGAACCAAGGGTCTCAATTAAGTTAACCCAGGCTGGCCTTGAATTTGTAATCCTAAGCCTCTGAAATTATAGGCATGGGCCACCACCTGGCTCTAATTGCCTCCTTTGTAATTGAAAAAAATAATTCTCATTTTAAAGCAGTGTTTCACAGCCCAAACTTTTCACACCCTTCTTGACTCCAATTTGAAATTAAGTGTATGTACATATGTATGTAAATAAATATATATATAGCTACAATGAATGGAATCAAACAGTGTTGTGTTTTCAAACATGTTTTCCCTGCTCTTTTCTAAGGATTTCTAATGGTCCGACTTCCTGGAGGATAGCTGTCTTAAAAAGCAAAATACTGAGAAACACTATGAAATGAGCTATACACTTCCCCATTACGTAGGGAAAGACAGACTAAGCAGTTTTGTCTGAAGCAGTAAGATTCAAAAAATCTTAAAGCTTTTAGCCACGTAGTATTGAAATTGCCCCAGTAAAACATCGTGTCTCAATAACCAAACTGTAGAATATATGGATCTCTCAATTCATTCTTTTTTTTTTGGTACCAGAGATCGAACTCGAGTCCTTGCTCTTGTGAGGCAGGCGGCAGAACCACTGAGCTAAATCCTTGGCCTCAATTCATTCTTATTTTTCTAGCTTATGTTTATTTGGAGGAGTGGATATATTTATATCTCAAAAGTCATACCAGGTGTGGTGGCACATGCCTGTAATCCCAGCACTCAGGAGGCTGAGGCAGGAGGATCGCTGCAAGTTCGAGCCCAGCCTGGACTACATAGTGAGTTCAGGGCCAGCCTGAACTACAAAGAGAGACACTGACTCAAAAAAACAAACAATTGGAGTCTTTGAAGGTTGGGTGTGGTGATGGATGGCCTGTGATCCCAGCATTGGGGAGGCTGAGGCAGGAGGATTGGCATGAGTTTAAGGCTAACCTGAACTACATGAGATTTTGTCTCCAAAAAAAGTCATTACAGTAGGGCCCGGGATTTAGCTCAGTGGTTCCGCCGCCTGCCTTGCAAGCGGAAGGACCTGAGTTCGATCCCTGGTACCAAAAAAAAAAAAAAAAAAAAAAGTCATTACAGGATTTTAACAGAATTATGGCTAGGAAAAGTCTTGAGCTGTGTTCCTAGTAGAACCTCAGAATCATGCGTCCGTGCCTGGTCATACTTGACAAGTATCCATGAAGGGACTGAATCTGCAGTTGCCAGCCTCATCGTCAGAGCTGCCAGCACTGTGAGCCGTTGTGTGATACCGTGTGCTTGTCTGGAACTTTTGCCATAGTACCTTTTATGTTAGCCGTTTTTTCCTAGCGTTATATATAGTAAATGAATTTTTAAAAAAAGTTGGGAAAGTGCTGGGGAAAATTGCAGGGAAGGTAGCAAAGTGAGTAAGAGATTACTGCAGGAAAGACATCTCCATAAACAAGACAGCAAGCTGGGTAGTAGCACAGGCCTGTAATGCTAGCACTCTGGGAGGCTGAGGCAGGAGGATCGCAAGTTCAAGCCTAGCCTGGGTAATAATACTATTATTCACATGGCTATAGGAGAAATAGGTATTTGCAAGTATGGACCCAGAGCAAGATATTAGTAGTGATTATATAGGTGACCGCTAAATTCATGATACGGGGTAAAAACACCCTGGGTTAGGGAGAAGTGATAGAATCCTGCCAAATACCAGCATTTAAGTTGCTGCTTGAAGAAATGGAAGCATGAAGGAGGCTGAGAAGGGAAGGTCAGAGAGGTAGAAGAGTAGTTGGAATGATATTCTTAACTAACAACTTTAAATAAAGAATGTAGCTTCTGGGGCTGGGGATTTAGCTCAGTGGTAGACTGCTTGTCTAGCAAGTGTAAGGACCTTGGTTCAGTCCTCAGCACACAAAAATTTTCTTTTTTTTTGGTACCAGAGATCGAACTTGGGTCCTTGCACTTGTGCAGCAGGCGGCAAAACCACTGAGCTAAATCCCTGGCTCACAAAAAAATTTTTTAAAAGATGAATACAGCTTCTCAAATGCTTTGCAGCCATGGTGACTATGTAAGGAACATTGCCATCAACACAGAATTTCTTGAGGATAGCATTGGTCTAAAGAGAACAAGGAGAACTCCCTTAATGAATCCTAGCAAATTCACAGGTGTAATCTCCGTTGAGAAGCATTTTTCATATATAAAATGTGTTTTTTTGTCGTCGTTGTTTGACAAAAGTTATTTATTTATTTATTTATTTATTTATTTATTTATTGGGTACTGGGGATCGAGCTCAGTTCCTTGGGCTTTCGAAGCAGGCGGCAGAGCCACTGAGCTAAATCCCTGGCCCTATTAATCTGGGTGTGGTAGCGCATGCCTGTGATCCCAGCACTTGTGAGACTGAGGCAGAAGGAGTGCTGCGAGTTCGAGGCCAGCCTGCACTACAGAGTGAGACCCTGTCTCAAAAAAACAAAACAAAAGAAGTTTGTTATTAGGAGCTTCCTTTTGTGGCTTTATAAGCAGATACAGTGGACTCTTGACTTACGGGAACTCAGTTCACTTGTGAGGGCTCCAGTTGGTCAGTGAAGGCTCAGGCTCCTCTACACAGCCTTCAAAGTCTCTCCTGTACACAGGCAGATCTCAGTAGCCTTAGAGAGACACTGCCCCAAGATTTCTCAGTTAACCCCACACAGGAAAGGATGTTGTAAGGTTCCTTCCAGAACTCTTTAAGGGTTAAATCTGTGTCTGAGATTGTCTGGAAGCACAGGCAGCCAGCATGTGGGTCATAACTCAAGACTGTTCGTAAGTTAAAACTAAAATTCCTGTTGTAACTCAAGGGTCCACTGTACTCATTTAGTCCTGGCGTGGCATACACAGAACACAGATCAGAGAAGTAATGCCAGCAAGTGAGAAGGGCAGAGGAGATGAACCAGGGAGGGAGGGCATCTGGGAAAAGATGTGAACACTTGCTTACGCTTCAGTGCTTTGGGACAGTTGGGAATGAGGGTCAAATGTTGCCACAAGCCAAGGAATGCTGGCAAAAACAAACGAACTGAAAACAGAAACCCCCCAAAATATATTCTCTCCCAGTTCTGGAGTCCAGAATCCATGTTACTGGGCTGAAATCATGATGCTGGACAGGGCTGCTCTCCCCCTGGGGGTTTTAGGAATCAATTCCTGCTTGGAAGTTCTGCTTCTAGAGCTGCCTGCATTCCCTGGCTTGTAGCTTCATCATTCTGAACTCAATCTTTCTGCTTCCCTTTTAGAAGGATACAGATGATTGCATTTAGGGCCTGCCAAGATAGGTCCCTTATCTCAAGAGTCATAATTCAGTTACCACTGAAGCCCTCCCCCCTTTTTGCCATTTAAGGTAACATAGGCTCCGGGTATTAAGACATGGATGGATAGCTTTCGGGAGGGGATTTTCCAGTCTACTGCACCCTATACAGAGTGTATGAAATCGTTGGTTTATTTTAAAAAACCCAACTTTTTACTTTGTTGATTGTCTCTGGTCTTTATTATTCTGATTTGTGTTTATTTTGCTCTTTTCTAGCTTTTTTTTTTTTAAGAGGAGAGGTTTGATTTGGCACACATTTTTGTAGCTTCTGAAGTTGTAAATTTAGGTAATTGATTTTAGACTTTTCCTAATTAACACTTTCTCACTGGTTTGGACCACCATACATGCATGAGTGTCCCATAGGGTGGCTTGTACCACTGGTCATGCACGTGGTAGGTACAGTCATGCATGGGATAGTCACACTGATACCACCAGTAGTACAAGCTGCCCAGCAATGAGACATATGAATTACAGCCCTATTGTGAACATGTTAAAGGAATTAAGGCTACATAAAAATTACTGCAGAGCCAGGCTTAGTGGTATACACCTATAATCCCAGCGTTTGGGAGACTGAGGCAGGATGATCATGAGTTCAAGGGCAGCATGGACAACATAGCAAAACCCTGCCTGAAAAAACAAAACCAACAACAAAAAACCCCTCCTTGGTTTGTTGGAAGAATTCATTTCCTTGTGGTGTAGAACTGAGGATCCTAGTTTCTTGCTAGCTATTGTCAGGAGACCATTTACGGTATTAAGCCTACAAGGCAATCTCTACAGTAAGTCTGCTAGCAAGAGCGTGTCTGCAAGCTAGAATAAGTCATATATTACGGGGAAAGTAGCAGTCTGTCACCTCGGCCATACTCTGTTTGCTAGGACAGGTTATAGGTCCTGCCCACACTCAACCGCAGGGAATTACACAAAGGTGTAGATACCAGGAGGCAGGGATGCGGGCGCTTAGAGTGTATACCACAGAAGTAAAATTCTAAACGCTGTTGCCGCTACATACTACAAATATTGATACATTTTTACATCTCAAAAAAAATATTTCCAAGTTTCCCTTTCAGTTTCTTCTGTGATCCATAGATCATTTAGAAGTATGTTGTGTTATATGTATGTATGTATGTATGTATGTATTTATTTATTTTGGTACCAGGGATCAAACTCAGGACCTTGCACTTGCGAGGCAGGCAGGGGCACCACTGAGCAAAATCCCCAGCCCCTAGAAGTATGTTTTAAAATTATCAATTATTTAAAGATTTCAGTACTTAAAGATTTACTGATCCCCATTTTATGGCCTAGCATACCATGTGCACTTGAGAGGAATATGTTCTTCAGTTGTTGCCAGTAATGTTCTAGGGATAGATATCAACTAGGTCCAGCGTGGATGACAGTGTGGCTCAGATTGTGTAAGATCCCTGCCTCCCTTGTAAGAGTTGCCGAGTGGCAGTGTGAAATCTTCATCTGTGTGGAATTGGCCAGCTCTTTCTTCCGTTTTTTCTTTCATGTATTTTGAGTCTCTTTTAAGTTAAATATATTTGTGATTGTTATGTCTTCTTGATGAATTGGTCCTTTTTTCATTATGAATTGTTTTTATCTCAGTTAACATTCTTTGAGTTGTAGTCTCCTCTCCCATCCCCACCCCTTTTGGGCTTTCACTATGTAGTATTTAGAACATTTTTGCTTCATTCCCTCCTCTCTGTATAGGACACCAGTTACACATATATTACCCATTTTGATGCTGACTCACAGATTCATTGTTTCAGTCTTATTTTCTCTCTAAAGATTGAATAGTTTGATTCACTTTGTCACTTTGCTTTTGTCTCCATTCTGCCGTAAAGTCTGTTCGGTGAATTTTTGTACTTTAGATTTTTTTTCTTTTTTGCTATGTTGAGTAGTTCTAGATTTTATCCCAGACATTTGTATATGTTATATTGTAAAGTGTCTGGATTCTATTGTATTCCTCCAATGAGTGTTGACTTGTTTTGTTTTGTTGGCGTAGGTAGTTAATTTGGTTAAATTCAAGCCACAAAGTCTCTCTTGCTTGGCATTTCAAATCTCACTTAGCTAGAATGCTTCTAAACTACCTTGAAAACTTGTGGCTATGAATTTAGCTGGAGATATGATCTGTGCTTGTAAATAGAAGTTAGGGGCACCCCCACACTGGCACTCTTCCTTTCTCCCTCACTTTTGAGCAGCTGGGGTTACCCCAAATGTTCTCTAGTTCTTCAGGCCAAAAAGACTGAGGTGAAGTGGAGTTTAGCACTGACTGCTGTCAGGCATTGTGAGCAATGAAAGTGCGAAATCTGCCCCATGCATTCCCTTCTCCCTGGAGCTCCCTGTCCCTGTAGAAACTGACTCTGGTGTCTTTAAGTAGTTGTTTTGCCTAGAGTTTGTAGGTTGTTTTGGTTTTGGTTTTGGTTTTTTGAGACAAGGTCTTGCTTTGCTGCTCAGGCTGGCCTGAAACTGTGGGCTCAAGCAGTCCTCCCACCCTAGCCTCCTAGCTGCCTGGGCCTACAGGCTTGGGCTACTGTGCCTGGATGGGGCTACAGTTTTTAAATTTGTAGAGAGTTTTTCTATTAAAAGCTTTTTTAGCTATATCAGAATTGAGCAGTTTAAAAATTGTATTTTAGAAGTTAACTTGTGACAACATAGTGGGGTGAGAAAAGCTAGGTTTTATAATTAGCCATTTAAATCTAAACTGAATTTGATTTCCTTGAAGTGAATTTTCTTTTTTTAAAAATAAATTTTATTTTATCCCATTCCCCCCTCAACCCCCCTCCCCTCCCTATGTACAAAAGCTATTTCCATTTTTTTCCTTCTGTTTTCAGTTTTTTCTTGTTCCTTCCTTCCTTTCTCCCTCCCTCCTCCCTTGTTCCCCTTCCCATTTGAGCACTTTCTTCCCATTTCCTAACATCCATTATACATCTCAGTCCGTATTCCCACATTCAGTTTCTCACACCAGAGAAACAATGTGGTATTTAAACATGTGTGTCCAATTTACTTCATTGAAGTGAATTTTCTAGAATTTTTTTGTCTTGTTCTTTTTTCTGACATATAGTAATTTTGAAATATTTGATAAAAATTCTTATTACAGTTCTTATTTTTTTATATCTTTATTGGTACATTTTAGGTATACAATACATTTACATTTATCATTGGGTGCTTGTACCTGAACATGATGTATCTTGGTTCTTATTTTTTCCCCATTACCTTTGTGCCCTTCACCCCTCCACCCTTCCCTATTTACATAGATTTTGTTTCCATTTTTTTTTCTTTCTCATAATTTTTCCTTTCCCTTCTTCCCTTTCCCCTTCCCCTCCTGCCACCCCTACACCTTTGGACCTTTTCCTATTTCAGATTATCAGTTATTCATTTTAATCACTTTCATCCTTATTTACACTCAGTTTCTCACACTAGAGAAACTATATGGTATTTACACATGTGTCCTATTTCACTTAAGAGGATGGCCTCAGTATGCATCCATTTAGCTATAAACGTCTCTAGTTTCTCGTTCTTTATGGCTGAGTACTCCATTTTATTAAAAAACCACATCTTCTTTATCCGCTTTCCAGTTGATGGGCACTTGGGCTGTTTCCAAGCTTTAGCTATTACAAACTGCTGCTATAAACATAGGTGCACATGTATCGCTGTGGTATGATTCTTTTAATTTTGGGGGAAGATACCCAGTAGGGGAATAGCTGGGTCAAATGGGACCTGTAGGCCAGGGATTTAGCTCAGTGGTTTCGCCACCTGCTACGCAAGCGAAAGGACCCGAGTTCGATCCCTGGTAGCAAAAAAAAAAGAGACCTGTAGTCCTGGTTCTTTGAGGTATCTCCATACTGATTTCCACAGTGGTTGCACCAGTCTGCACTCCCACCAACAATGGAGAAGGGTTCCTTTCTCTCCCCACCCCCAGCATTTGTTATTGGTTGATTTCTTGATAGCAGCCATTCTTTGTGGGGTGAGGTGGAATCTCAGTGTTGTTTTCATCTGCATTTCTCGAATGACCAGTGATGTTGAACATTTTTTCATATATTTATTTGGTGCTTTTACTTCTTTGTCTGAGAAATGTCTATTCATTTCAGATGCCCATTTTTGAATTGGGTCTTTGAATTTGGGGGGTCTGATTTTTTTCAGTTCTTTATATATTCTTGATAGACCTTTGTCTGAGGTACAGCTGCTAAAAATTTCTTCCCACATTGTACGTTGTCTCTTAGCTCTGTTGGTAGTTTCTCTTGTAGTACAGAAGCTTTTTAATACGATGAGATCCCAGTTGTTGATTCTTTGTCCTAGCTCCCTTGCTACTGAAGATTTGTTCATAAAGTCTTTTCCTATGCCCATGTCAGTAAGAGTTTACAGTTCTTATTCTTAAAAATGCTTTGGTTTCATAAGTAGTATCTTCTTCAGTTGGTCCTCATCCCCTGTGGCTTTTTGGACAGATGAGGCAGGTGGAATTTTGAAGCTATTATGTGTCAAAATGTACAAGGTGTAATGAAAACTACAGTGAATGTTTACATTTAAAAAAAATGTATTACAGTAAAAGACACATTGCCATTAATCCCCCTCAGAATACTCCTCCTTGCTTTAGACATATCCCATTATTCTCGACACTTTCTGAAGCAGTTCTGGAAGTCCTCTTTCATGTCTTCAGGGCTGCCTTGATGTCCTAAATCAATTCCACATGTTTATAGCAATTTCTGTCAACTAAAAACATCACAGTGTATCCTCATCCATTTTATTGACTGGCTCTGGCACCATGTGCCTTCTGTCTCTTCTCCAAAGTCAAAATGACCATGAAAGGTAAAGGTTGTGAATTGATTTAGAACATCGAGGCAGCTGCGGTAGTGTAACTGTAGTAGTAAATTATTAAAAATTTAAACACTCACTGTATTTTTTTATCATACCACATAATGATTAGAATTATGTTTTTCTTTTAAACTATTGTATATTTTCTATATTTTTACAATGGGAAATATTTTTCCTAATTACAAAATATGTTTATTAAATATAAATACTAGTAAGTAAGTAGCACAGAAAGTTACAATCTTACCTGTAACCTGGCTTCCCCAAAGACAGTTGTCACCTAAACTGTGCTGCCATTTTGATCCCAATACTTAAACCCATGGGTTGGATTTAGGGCAGCACAAGCTGGAGTTTGTTATCAATAAACTAAAGATCCATATGTTGGAACTAATGGGACACTTACAAAAAGCATTATCCAGAAAAATTCAACTTAACTGGACAAAAAAAAATCAATGCAAAATTACTTAACAGCAGCTAAAACCACATGTAGTCAGATTATTGACCAATAGCTAACAGAAGTATTAAGCCCTGAAAAATTTTAGAGCACCTAAATTTGACCTAAGAAAACTAGACATGTTAGAAATAACAACCCAGAACAAATGTTTAAAACAACAAAGTAGCCGTGGTACATGCCTGTAGTTTTAGCATTCAGGAAGCTGAAGCAGGAAGATCCTGAGTTTGAGGCTGACCAGTGCTGTATAGCAAGGTCCAGGCCAGCCTGGACTATGTATCAAGACTCTGTCAAAAAAAAAAAAAGACAAAACATCTAATTGATACCAACTTTATTGAGAATTTGGGACTTGAGCCTAATGAAATTGGAAAAAAATGGAGTTGGTTTAACTATGATTTGTTATTACCATTTCCATTACTTTGATGTTACATGTCTTGGGATGGCATTCCATGTTAGTTTGACCTCATTTTTTTGTTGTTTTTTGGTACCGAGGATCGAACTCAGGACCTTGCACTTGTGAGGCAGGCGCCAGAACCACTGAGCTAAATCCCTGGCCCTGACCTCATTTTTTTTGATGACTATTTCTTATTCTACTGGATGAATCTATAATAAATTATTCTACCTTTTAAAAAGCCCATTTTGTTTTGCAGAATATGCTTTTAAGGCTATTAACCAGGGTGGCCTTACATCAGTAGCTGTCAGGGGAAAAGACTGTGCAGTGATTGTCACACAGAAGAAAGTTCCTGTAAGTAATGCAGCCTAAATAGTTACTACAGAATATACTGCATGAGATTTTCATGTGTTCTTTTAAAGGTATATTTATTCTTGCTTTGACTCTGCTTTCCTATTAGTTATTCAAGGAGTATTTATTGAGATCAGCATACAGTTTAGCTGAGCAGACAGAAGTAACATGTTAAACTTTGTGGCATAATTATAATAAGTACAATGGGATTTCTAAGTTTGTTTCTTCTGGGACCTTGAGACAAGTTTGGTAAGCCCACTGGAAACATAGCTAGAAAAGGAAAATAGTCTTCCTCCTAACACCTGTCCTTTTTAAATTGGTTTTAACTGTAAAATGAGTATAAGACTATATGTCCATTAACTCCCATTAGATATGTTGTTATAGTTCCATAGTATTCTTCTTTTCTAACTGCCCAGGGACCTGTGAGGTTTTTAAATTTTTTATTTGATTTGTTCATTAGGATAAATTATTGGATTCCAGTACAGTGACTCACTTATTCAAGATAACAGAAAACATTGGCTGTGTGATGACCGGAATGACAGGTAATCAGCTAGATGTCTATTTAGGTACACAGTTCTTACGTTGTTTTCTTCAAGTAACTGTTGAGTTATGTATTAATTTTAAAGCTCCTTTTAGTGCCTTACATGTACATGTACAGTCTTCCAAGGCTGGTATCAATATTTTAAGAGTATTATAAGCTTTTAAAAATCACAAGTATAATGGAGTTAGGTCTCCATGCAACCATTGTAGAAACTTAAGCCCTTCTTGTAGATGCTGTATTTAGATGTTATTAGTAAAGGGGACCTAAGTCATATCTCACTTCAGATATGGTAATCATGACACTGGTTAAAAGTGAGTGACAATTATTATAAAAATTACTTTGGTTTTCTATTTTCTGAGATTAAGGGAAAATTCAAGCCTAAAAAATTGAGCAAGATTATTCTTCTCCTACTAGCTTGTTCTTTTGGGAGTTAGACACTTCTAGAAACTACTTTGACTGCTACTGATAGTGAAGGGCTCAGTATAAAAAGGCAATATGGTATTGAGAGCTCCTTAAATTTTTCCTTCTTATGAACTTGTTACTGAGTTACTCAGTATTCATTGGCCAAGGAAAAAGCCATAGTGGCCCCTCTTCTTTCCTTTACTCATACTGGAGATAAAGATAGAGATCTATATGGTGGGAAAATTTATCTGGCTTTCAGGTTCGTTCTTCTGAGGAGATCAGCATTGATTCATTCATTCATTCATTCATTCATTCATTCATTTATTTATTGTGTTGTAAGCCGACAGCAGATCCCAGGTACAGAGGGCACGCTATGAAGCAGCTAATTGGAAATACAAGTATGGCTATGAGATTCCTGTGGACATGCTGTGTAAAAGAATTGCTGATATTTCTCAAGTTTACACACAGAATGCCGAAATGAGGCCACTTGGTTGTTGTAAGTATGCTACAAAATCTCCCAAATAATTGATCAGTTCTAATTTTTTTCAGAGAACACATATAAAAATTTGTAAGTAACACTCAGATTCTGAACATATGTTTTGGAAACTACATAAGGTGAGAAAATCTTGATAATAAATCAGGGCTGAAGGGTAGGTCTCACAGCAATACTTTGGACGTATCTTTTTGTGTGTGGCACTGGGAATTGAACCCAGGGCCTTCGAACTAAGCTACATTCCCAGCTGCCCTCCCATCTCTCTTTGAGATAGGATCTCACTAAGTTGGCCCAGGCTGGACTCAACTTGTGATCCTCCTGCCTCAGACTCCCAGAGTGCTAAGATTATAGGCAAGCACCACCATGCCTGGCCTAGACATGATCTTTAAGCTTTCCATGGTACTATTAGATTTTTATCAAAATATTTCTGTTTGGGATATGTGATTTGAAAGATTGAAATCTCTTATTATTAGGCTGTTATAAGGGCTTATTAATCAGAAACTTAGGGTGGGGCTCAGAAAACTTTTTTTTTTTTTTGAGACAAAGACTCATTAAGTTGCCCAGGCTGGCTTCAAACTTGTGGTCTTCTCCCTCAGCCCTCTGAGTACCTGGCATTACAGTTGTGCATTACCACACCTGGCCAGTCATCAAATTTTACCTCAGACTGTCTCTTCTCCATCTGCTCTGTCACTTTTTCATTGTTCACTGATTTTGCTACCTAATTTGCCCATTTCTTTTCTCCCTTCTCAGTCTTCTTCGTCTCTCTTCTGTATTCCTTCATGAGTGATTCTAAAATCAAATTGTGATTGTTGCTCCCTTGTACAAAAATGATTCCTCTTTGACTGTAGGGTAAATCCCAAACTCCTTAAAATGATGTGACTGCTCTGTGGCAGAGGAAAGCTGCTAACCTCATGTCCAGCCAGGAAGCAGACCACAGAGAAGAGCCAGAGAGGTGGGGCCCCCACCCCAGCCCTCCCCCGTGGCCCACCTGGAGGTGCCCAGAAGTGTGCTTTACTAAGTTTTCCTAGGTGTCTCTCAAGCCAGTCGAACTGAAGTCAAAACATCCTTGTGATCTGTGAAATCCTGTTCATCTTGCCAGACCCTGAAGTGAAAAAGTATCTGTTGCCCGGCACTAGTGGCGTGTGTCTATAATCCCAGCACTTTGGGAGGCTGAGGCAAGAGGATTGCAAGTTAGAGCCCAGTCTGGGCAACTTAGCAAATTAGTGAGACTCTGCCTCAAAATTTTAGAAAAGCTGGGGGCAGAGGTTGGCTGGAGCTGTAGCTCATTGTGAAGGCCCTAGGCTCAATCCTCAGTACCATGCACACACAAAAAAAATTGTTTCCCCCAAGCAATAAATGGGTTATCTCTTTTGTGTTGCCTCCTCTTTTGTATATATCAAGTCTAAAATATAAAGAAAATTCCAGGGTCACATAATATTCTAATAAGGCAGATACTGATAATTCATAGTGTTAACGATATAAAGTTGAAAACTCCTCACTAGTAGATGCTATAAAAACATCTATACACTGTCCCTCTGCCACCCTGCCTGGGAGCCAGCTGATTATGGACTGAAACCTCTATAGATTGTAAGCCAAATAAACCTTTCCCCCATTAAAAAAAAAAAAACTATACATATGAGTAAAGTGGTTGGCTAGTACTGAATCTCACAGTGAGAACTAAGAGACTCAAGGGCTGGGGATATAGCTCAGTGGTACAGCACTTGCCCAGCTGTGTGAGGCTTTGGGTTTGATGCCCAGCACCTGTGTGTTACCCCCGTGAAAAGTTCAGATGTAGGTGTAAGTAAGCAGTAGGTAAGCCATTCCTCATACTTCATTATCATTATTAGCCCTTACTCATGTCTTCATTATCTTGCTGAGTAGGAAGTTTGATGGTGATGTTTATTTTAATATCCATAATGTGGTAACAGAGTTACAAAGCTATACAGAATTCAGGGTTTGGTTTGTGCTGACTAACTAGAAGGGCAATACCAATAATAACAAAGATTGGCCTTGAAAAGGTGGCCAGGTAGTGCCTAGGTGAGACAGACTTTGCAGCACCATTCCCAAAGAGTGTTAAGCATTTTGTTTTGGTTTTGTACTATGGGGGGGGGGGACCCTTGCCCTGAGCTATGTACCCAGTCCTTTTTTAATTTATTTATTTGTTTGATTTTTTTTTTTTTTAAGATAGGAACTCATGGGCCCGGGAATTAGCTCAGTGGTTTCGCCGCCTGCTGTGCAAGTGCAAGGACCTGAGTTCAATCCCTGGTACCAAAAAAAAACCAAAAACAAAACAAAAAGATAGAAACTCACTAATGTAATTCAGGCTGGCCTTGAAGACTGTAGCTCATGCCTCAAATTCATGTCAATCCTCTTGCCCCAGCCTCTTGAGTTCTGGGATACAGGTGTGCACCACCATACCCAGTTAAAGTATTTCCTAAATTTAAAAGGGGGGGGTGGGCTGCAGGGATTTAGCTCAGTGGTTTTGCAGCCTGCTGTGCAAGCGCAAGGACCCAAGTTTGATCCCCAGTACCAAAAAAGGGGCGGGGGGGAAGCTGGGCATGGTGGCACATGCTTGTAATCTCAGGACTTGGGAGGCTGAGGCAGGAGGATCGCAGTAAGTTCGAGGCCAGCCTGGGCTACATAATGAATTCAAAGCCAGCCTGAATTGCACAGCAGGGCCCTGTCTCAAAAAATAAAAATAAAAAAGTGTGTGGTGGGGAAGCAGTCCTTGCTCAAACAAATTTAAGAGTTATTGAATTAAATAGGTTGGTTGGCAGTAGAACATTTCAGAGCATTTACTATGCTGTTTATTATTTGTCTCCAGAAAAGATAATGAAAATGTTTTCCAAATTTATTTGACCAGGTAACATAAGAATTAGGTACCCCCCCTCCCCGCCCAAAAAAGGAAAACGTGTTGGGTACTAGCAAGGATTAGAATTGCAGATGACATTTTTAATGTTCAGACTCTTCCTTCCCCCCCCC
>NW_004624838.1:1395270-1440208 GCF_000247695.1 Heterocephalus glaber | reverse complement strand
AAAAAAAAAAAAAAAAAAAATTGAGACAGTTTTGCTAAGACCCTAAATTGTCTAGGCTGAGCTCAAACTTGCAATCCTCTTGCCTCAGCCTCCCAGAGTGCTGGGATTATAGGTGTGCACCACCATGCCTGGCTAAAAATGTGTTATAAAAATTTTAATTTTAAATTAACCCACATGCTGTAAATGTGTTTTAACGTTTAAATAAAGAGGAAAGAGATTTTTGGTGGGTTTTTTTTTTTTTTTTTGGTACTGGGGATCAAACTCGGGTCCTTGTGCTTGCGCAGCAGACAGCGAAACCACAGAGCTAAATCTCTGGCCCTTGGTTTGGTTTTTTGAGGCAAGGTCTTCCTTTGTAGTTCAGGCTGGCCCTGAACTCACTATGTAGCTCAGGCTGGCCTCAAACTCACAGTGATCCTCCTGCCTCTGCCTCTCAAGTGCTGGGACTACAGGCATGTGCCACCACACCCAGCTCAAAATAGTTTTGAAACGTAAAAAATAAAAATGTAAAAAAGAACTTTAAATGACATTGAAAAGTACTTATAACGGGGCGGAGGGGGGGGTTGCTATATTAGATTCTCTACCAAGTGTATGGTCTGAACAATGTAAACAATGTATAGGGAAAATCCCTGGAGGTAATGAGGGTTTATAGGAGGGTTGAAGTACATAAGGTTAATATTCAAGAGTTAAATTGCTTTCCTATATGTCAGTAATGAGGAATTTAATTTGAAATTAAAAAGACAATGGCACTTACACTAGCACTAAAAATATAACAGGTATGTATCATATATATACAAGATCTATATGGAGAGATGACAATACTCGGATGAAGGAGATCATAGAGTCTAAATAAACAGACACTCCATGTTCATAGGCAGGCAACTTAATATTGTCAAGATGTCACTGAATAGAAAAATGGCTGGGAAGGTAGCTCAGTGCTAAGTCCCTAAGATCCAGTACTAAAACGGGAAAAAATGGTGTCAATTCTTCCCATCTTGATTTATAGATCCAACACAACCCCGATCAAAATCCACCAAGTTATTTTGTGAATCCTAGCAAACTGAAGTTTACATGGAAAGGCAAAAGACCCAGAATAGTCAACATGGTAGTGCAGAACAAAGTCAGAAACTTAAACTGCCTGACTTTAAAACTTCTTTAAGGCTACGGTAATCAGGACACCATGGCATTAGCAAAAGAGCAGATAGATGATAGATCCCAGAAGTGGACCCACAAACAGATAATTAACTGAACTTACATGCATACACACACACATACCAGCAATTGAATGGAAAAAGAATTGCTCCTTTCCCACCCCCCACCCCCCAGTCTCTGAGACAGGATCTCACTATGTTGCCCAAGCTGTTGTCCAACTTGTGAGCTCAAGAAATCCTCCTGCTTCAGCCTCTGAGTACCTGGAACTACAGGCAAGCACCACCACACTGGGTTAAGAATTGTCTTTAAAAAAAAAAAAAGGGGGGGCCAGGAATTTAGCTCAGTGGTTTCGCTGCCTGCCGCACAAGCGCAAGGACCCGAGTTCCATCCCTGGTACCTAAAAAAAAAAAAAATTTGTCTTTTTAACAAAGAGTGCTGCAGCCGTTGGACATTGTTCATGTGCAAAAACATGAATCAAGACACAAACCATACACCTTTCACAACAATTAACTCAAAGCACTGGGTGTGGTGGTGCATGCCTGTAATCCCAGTGCTCAGGAGGCTGAGGTAGGAGGATCTTTGTGAGTTCAAGATCAGCCTGGACTACATAGTTCATGGTCATCCTGAACTACATAGTGAGACCCTGTCTCAAAAACAAACCAAAATATACAAAAAAATTTGAAACCACCCTGGGAAAGACACTCCAGAGAATGAAAAGATGAACGACAAACTAGAGGAAAATGTTTACAAAACAGATGTATGTTAAAGGACTACTATCCAAGACACACAAAGAATTCCTAAAACAACAAGAGAAAAATGAAATAAAAATTTGATAAAAGACCCAAACAGACACTTCACCAAAGAAATAAACAGATGGCAAAGAAATATATGAAGAGATGCTTACTATACTATCATTGGGGACAGCAAACTGAAACAATGAAAGAATATATTTCATAAAATGAAATAATAAACCACATGAAATAATAAACTTCATGAAAAAATAAACCACATAACTATTAGAATGGCTAAATTTTTAAAAGATGACAACACCAGATGCTGACAAGGATGGAGAGCCGCAGGAACTGGTGAGGATGCAAAATGGTGCAGCGACACAGTGATTCTGTAAGATCCAGTTTATGTCACACAGAAACCTGCACACGAATGCCCATAGCAGCCTTATCTATAACTGAAAATCTGCAAGAAATAAAGATGTGCTTCAACCGATGGATGGAAAAACAAGTCACAGTACAGCCTTACATGGAATATTATTTAACACTGAAATGAAATGAGCTATCAAGGCATAAAAAGGCATGGAGCAACTGTAAATATGCATGACAGAATGCAACCAGTGACATTGAAATGAAAAGTGGAAAGATCAGTGGATGCCAGGAATACAAAGATATGGAGCGGAATCGGAAGCGAGAAGCAAAGAGTAAGCAAAGCACAGGTTTAAGGCACTGAAAGTGTTGTCTGGTACTGTTAGGGTGGATACGTGACATCACACATTTGTCAAAATCTATAGAAAGGTACAACACAAAAGTGAACCTCAGTACAAATATAGACTTCAATTAATAATGTATTGAGGGGGTGGATGTGTAGCTCAGTGGTAGAGTGCCTGCCTGGTGCACACTAGACCCAGAGTTCAATCCGCAGCAGCACCACCACCAAAAAACAAACAAAAGATTGATATTAGCTCCTGAGTTCCAATAAATGTAGTGCAGCAACACAAGATATGGATAATAGGGGAAACTGGTATGCGAGGGTGGTATTTATATGGGTTTTTTGTTTATTTTTTTTTTGGTTCTGGGGATCGAACTCGAGACCTTTATGCTTGCGAAGCAGGTGGCGGAACCACTGAGCTAAATCCCCAGCCTGATGGTATTTATATGGGAACTCACAGTGCAATCTCATCAGTTTTTCTGTAAATCTAAAACTATTCCTTTTAAAAAAATTTATTAGTTTGGAAAATGTGAGAGGAAAAAAAATCTCAAGAGTTAATCCAAAATGTTCCTAATGGTTCTGAATAATTTTCCTATTCTTCTATTTTAATGTATTTTCCACATAGTTTTCAGGGGGTGTTATGATTTACAGGATCAGATTGAAATTAAATCCTAGAATTTAAAAATCCTGGTGGCAGGTGCCTGTAATTCCAGCACTCAGGAGGCTGAGGCAGAATGATAGCCACCAGTTCAAGGGCAGCCTGGGCTACATAGTGAGTTCAAGGCTAGCCTGAACTACAGAGGGAGCCCCTGTTTAAAAAAAAAAAAAAAAAAAAAAAAATCCTATATTGAAAAAGCAGTGTGTGTTTTTTTTAAAAACCTGATTAAAAGTTTCTATCCTTTTATGAATAAATAAGCCCCAAATTTCCCACTAAAATATCAAAAGAGAAGTAAGGATATTCTTACTCATTTTTAAAAGTGTTTCCACCCCCTATAGTAGCACTGCTCGGGGAGCAGCCTTGCTCAGCGGGTCACATGCTGGTCAGGACCTTCCTTCAAATCCTGCGTGGGCCACCTGCTCCTCTCAGTTCGTGCCCAGGGCAGGAGTGAAGCCAGGTGGCCCCACACTCTGCACATGCGCAAACTGTATTAGCCAGTCCCGGGCTTTCCTCACTTTCCTCACTACCCAAGGCACAGGCGACAGGGCGGGGGAGGTAACTGCGAGGTTTCCTGGCGCCCCAGTTCAACATACTCCTCTGTTACACAAAGGACAGTTTTCAGGTTAGGGCGACCTCAGCTCCATTCCTTAAACCTTGCCTGGCCTTATCTCTAGATGAAAGGTGACACCACTACCACGTGCTTGGTTCTGACTCAAAAAGAGTCTCCCAGGTAACAAAAAGCATTATTGGCCCATTTACCCAACGCCAAGAAAAAAAAAATCACTGAGCTCAGTGTGGTTTTAAATTCTCTGTAATACCACGTTTCTGTGCTCACATCCCATGCAGGTAACCGGAGAAGATTTTGAAACTGAAATGGGCTAGAATAGTGGTTCTTCCCCAGTCTCACATCAGAAGCACCCGGGGAATTTTTCACAGCATACAAGCCCAGTGCCCAAGCCTGGCTAAGATGCTCCACCCGCGTGCATGAGACCGGTACTCCCCAGTCAGGTGAGGTCGGCTGCTGTGAGGTGTCGTGGTCACACGTGATCAGGTGAGTTGGGGGCTCATTCCACTTCTACTGCTGCTCTTCGGTCGTGGGCAGCGTACCAATATGCTCAGGAACAGTCTGGGTTTCTGGAAACTGCATTCGGTTCATGTCATTTGTACCTTTGTCTGCCTCATCCTTGACTCCTGTAGTCCTTGGAGGGAATAAAACATGCAAATGTGTCTCACCATCATTAATCCTCTCAGCAGCCCAGCTGTGCAGCATCCTTCTCCTGGGACTCCCCACCTTGCCTTTCTGCACCCCCTCTTCACGAGAGGCCTGTCCCAGGCCCAAAGGCATGTAAGGGAGGAATAGGGAAGTGTGCCTGACAGGAGGGGTTACATAAGTCTTGGTGAAGCTATGAATGCCTCTTTTGAGTAGGTGCCACAAGAAAACTGTTTGGACTAGGGGCATCCTTCACACAGAAACCAGTATCTGACCGTGTCATGAGGGGTGACCTGCAAACCTCAGAGTTAATCCCATCGTGTAGGTGTTACCACGTGCCACACAGAGGGCTGGAATGAGGACAAAAAGGAGAAGCGGAAGAAGAACAGGAAAGACCTGGTTTCTCTGAGGAGAGCAGGGATGATCTGGGAGGAGGCCCAGCTAACTTCAGCCTGGCTGATGTTTTCCAGGGACAGAGGGCATGAGCAATTACCAACCCATCTAGCTGTCCAGTCAGTACTCTTAATAATTACTGGAAAATAAGACCACTAATTATATTAATTATATTAATTTTTGCTTTAAAAGACTCAATAGGGCTTATTATCAGGGATGACTTGGTTTTTTATGTACACCAATCTACATTTACTCATGTACAAAAATCCACATTTATTCGGATACATCTTCTGGAACATCATCCTGACTCTCTGAATCCCAAATTCTGGCATGAATTTCTTGTGACTCCATTTCCTGAACCATTTGCCCCAATCTCTCATGTCCAGCAAGAGAGCGCTCCTCTTTTCTCAGTACTGGGGATCCAACTCAGGACCTTGCACTTGTGAAGCAGGCAAAGCGCCACTGAGCTAAATCCCTGGCCCCCTAGAGAGCTCTCCTTAAGCGAGCACTTCTTGTCCATGTAGCCTGCTTGTAGTGCATTGGGAACATGGCTGTACGTGATTTTATCCCATGAATTCTTCACCAAGTCATAACCTCTTGTAGGCAAGGCTTCACAAAGTTTTCATTCAGTGTTAACTGAAGGTTTACAAGACAGGAGTGACAACAGAAATGAAGACTGTTAAGAATGCTGGTCCAGCTGGGCACACTGGAGCAGGCCTGTAATCCCAGCACTCAGAAGGCTGAGGCAGGAGGACTGCCATGAGTTCAAGGTCAGCCTGAGCTTCCTAGTGAGTTCAAGTCTGGTCTGCTCTACAAAGTGAGACCCTGTCTCAAAAAATAAACAAAAATAGAATGATGGTCCATACAAAAGTGACAAAAAATTGCAGGCACCAAAATTCAGAAAACATTTCTTTACTTCACATGATTGCACTAAGTACGTCTATTACAATACAAGAGGTACTGAATTATGAAGATTCACACTAGACACAACTACATCTTTTCATTATCACATATGCACATTATTCATGCGTTGCCTGTACTCTGATTATTTGGCAATAAATCTCAAGTTCATCTGTTTGCATAGGCATTTACCTCTCATCCAAAGATGCCTGCTTGGGTATTTACAAATAATTAATTATAATTCATATTATCATTTAAGTATTAATATCAATATTATTGTTTATTTCATTAATTATATATTAATATTATTTTACAGTTTAAAGAAAGAGGTAATGACCTGAGAATGTAGCTCAGTGTGAAGGCCCTGTTCAATTCCCAGTACTGAAAAAAGAGAGTGTGTCAGGGGAGAATGCCGGAACCATCTTTATCAATTAAGGAAACATTTTCATAGTACTCTATTCACCAGCAGATATTTTTGAGCCCTTCCTCCAAGTCAGACGCCGTTCTTTGGGGCACCTGGTGGTGAACAAAGCAACATGGCTGAGTCTCTCAAGGGACAGGGACTTCAGGCCCCCACACCTCTGGTAGCATATCTCCTCCAAGTGAGCTGTCACCGAGACACGTGTGGCAGCTTCACATCCTGTCTGCATCCAGCAGAGAGGAAGTCTGGGCCTTGGCAGAAGCAAATGCAGCATGGAGACATCTTGTGCAAAGTTGGCCTCTGAGAGTCCCCTCCCAGGAGGGCTGTGCTAGGGACACCCCCGGGGGATGGGGACACAGCTCATCCTAGAGAGAGGATGTCTCTAAACTCACATTTGTACTATGCAAAATACACCCTTCCTGCCACGAACTACACAGAGATCCCTTCTGGGGTTTTCCTTCTTCTTCTTTTGTCTTTTCTGTGAAGAGTACTTCAGCAAAAGGCCACTGGAAAGCAAGGGGTTATGCAGCTTCTCCTAAAGCAAGCAGAGCTGCAGATGCTCACAGATGGTTTCTTATTCCAGGCCTCCTTCCACAAAATGGGGCAGCTGGTAGCTTCAGAAGGGAGGGGCTCTCATATGAACTCCTGTCCAGGCACTTGCATGCCATCAAGACTGGAAGTAGGGGAGGTCCTGCTGTAGAGGTCAAAGCCAGCATCTCCCGGGGGTGTGTGAAAGCTGTAGCCCCGGGGAGACCCAGGTGACAAAAGCACTGACTAGAGAGGTAGGGAAAGGGACTCTGGCCACCTCAGACTTCCAGCTGCTGGTTCCAGCTCTCCAGCAGTCAGATGGCCAGACTGAATTCTCAGCCAGAGCTGAGGAGTTTAGTCTCAATTTTCTCTTCTGTCAAATGGGTTTGTGACTGTAGGATCCATCTCGACGGGTTGCCAGGAGGGTTAATCAAAGAAATATATTTAAAAGTGCAGAAAAGAACATTAAATAACACCCAGCAGCAAGGCAGGGCAAAGCCCTTCCAGAAGTACTTTCAAGTTTCCGAAACATTCTGACCTTCCGAAATGTGTTTGCTGAGAGCATAGCAGGGTCAGCAAGGCAGAATCCAGCCAGAAGTGAAGAGGTCTCTCCCTATGCAGGACTCAGCAGGTGGCTCAGGGTGGACTCCCCAAGGCTTGTAGTCCAGCCTGGGAGCCAACTGCTCACCTCTTCCCAGTGAACAGTTTCCTTCTCTACCCTCTATCACTCACCCACAACACAAGGGGCTGTGGCTTTATCCAAGGGGGTCCCTGGCCTTGGTGCAAATCCTGTCCCAACAAGACCCTTCTCTGGGGCCGGGGATTTAGCTCAGTGGTTCTCCTGCCTGCCTCGAAAGCACAAGGTCCCAAGTTCGATCCCCAGTACCACAAAAAACAAAACAAAACAAAACAAAAAAATCACATCTTCTTGGGCCAGGGATTTAGCTCAGTGGTTCCACCACCTGCTGCCTGCCTTGCAGGTGCAAAGACCCGAGTTAGATCCCTGGTACCAAAAAACAAAAACAAAAAAAACAACCCTTCTCTTCAGGGAGGAACACACATGATGCTTCTGAACCCAGATGCCCAGGGAACCCAGGAGCTGTGAGGGGTGACCTGGGCTTGGGGTTGTCTTCCACACCCTCTCATCTGGGGCCTGCAGAGTCCTCAGGAGCCTGGGTGGTCTTGGTTCAGCTGGAGCCCAGCACAGGGCTTCGAGGCCACCATGCTGTACCCGAGCCTGCTCTCCAGGGGCTCCTCACCCAAGCGTCCTGGGATGGCCAGGAAGGCATGTGAGGCAGGACCAGCTGGGGAAGAGGCACCCAGAGAGCCTGAGGGTGGTGGAGGAGACACCGGAAATAAAACTTTCCCTGTGCTGTCAAGCTCCCCTCAGTGCCTGTGGACCATGCCGGGAGGCCTGGAAGTGCATCGGCCCCTACAGAAAATCCTGTGCTCTTCCAACTCCTCTTTGTGTTCTTATTGAGAAAAGATGTCCTCTTGAAGCCTACTTGTGCAGGAAGGATTGTGCAACCTCCCAGTGGCTTTTATCACCTATAGAAAACTCTAGGCCAGCTAACAAGCCAGTTTGCTTATCAGGTTATTGGAGCCAGGAGGATTATCAGCAGTGGAGAGGGGAAATCCTAGCTTGTGTGGCTTCCTTCCTTCCTCCCCCTGGCTGGGCCCCAGGGGGGTGGGGCAGTCTTCCTGGACCTGGCACCTCTGCTGGGCCCTCAGCCAAGTGTCCAGAGGACACTGCTCCTGACACCTGGGTCCCTCGTATCTTTCTGGGACACAGGGACTATGAGTTCCTGCACTGGAGAGTGACTAAACCGAAAATGCCTGTTTCCAGAGTTTCAGAAACAGCCTGCTGCAGCTGGTTTCTCCAGTTTGTCCCGAGAGAAACTGAAGAAGAGCACTGGTCAGGAGCATTTCTGCCTTGCTTTGTACAACACTGAGTGTGTCCTCCTGCTGGTGAGGTCCAGAAACTCCATGTGAACCTGCCTGCTCACCACAGGTGGCTCAGCACCCCAGGCTAGTGAAGTGTCATACCGCCCAGCTCATGCTACCCGGCCCGGCCAAATGTTCGGTGTCTGCATCCTTTCTGCAATAGTGACTTAAATTCAAAACCTAGACATGCTCCATTTCTTTAAACCAACAGGACATGGTTTTGGGTTTTTTTGTGTTTTTTGTTTTGTTTTGTTTTGTTTCAGATTCTTGGCTTATTTTGGAGGATTGTTGGACCTTCTTTATGTGCAGAAAACAGATCTGTCTTCCTTCATTACCTATTTGCTTCCCTATCCCTGCCGCCAGGAAGCCCAAAGCCCACCATCAGACCAGCTCCGGAATGCAAGGAAGGTCCAAGGTTGGGTTTCCATTCCACTCCCCATGATGCTGCTCAGCTGCTGTTGTCCCCAGCCCCTGACCTGCTGACCCCACAGACAGTGCCAGAAAGGGGCCCGGTGCCCCCACAGCAGATACAGCCTCAGATATTCGAGTGCTGTGGAAATTTTCCATCTTACTCTGCAGCCTACTTGGCAGCTCCTCAGATCATCTTGCTGCTGATGATTTTGGCCTGCATTGGGCAAGCTTTCCTGCAGGTTAGAGAGGGCAGCACAGGCAGCACCCAGGCCTGTGCAGGGCCCTGGCTTCCTCTCTGCAGCCTGGAAGGGTGGAGGCTATCAAGACCCCAGATATCCCTCCCCAGCAGCCTTGGTCTCCACCCCTGCCCAAGCCTGTTCCCTCCTGGCTTTCTGCTCTCCTTGTTTCCTTTGGCTTTCCCTCTCGGTGGCTCCCACCTCTTCCAAAATTCCCCTCTGGATTTGCTTGTTGCCATAAAATAATGCAAATCTATTTCTGGGGCTGCCCAGTCTCTCTCCCCCAAAAGATCTGAAGAAGGAGGGGGAGGCAGACACCCTGATGGGACAATAACAAACTGGACCCACATTGTTGTCATCCCAGGGACAAGCCAAGAGGCCCTGGCATGTGCATAAGGAAACTCAGCTCAACCCAGGGAAAGGCAGGACAAATCCCTCAGGTGCCCCAAGGTCCTTCCTATGTAATATATACAGTGGTTTGTATACATTAAAATTTACAGTGAGCATTATTTGTTTATCTCTGCTTACCTAAGTTAAATTCCTTGCTCTGTGAGGAGCAAAAAGTGAAGACTAATGAACAAATACTTCAAAGCCCCACAGTCCTGGGTAAACACAACTGCAGGGACACGCAGGAAGACAGCGAATCCTGCTGTGAGGCTGTTGGCAGGCTGCACCCCAGCGTGGGCCTCACAGAACAGCAGTCTGGGACCCTTAACAAGGAGCTTGTGCCCAGAGAAAGGCCAGCTGCAGAGCTCATCAGCTACACCATGGTTTGGCCCTGGCACTTCATAGGAGGTGGGTGTGTTCCTGCAGGTGGCCCCAGGGAGCAGCCTCCTGAGAGCAGAGGGGCATGGGGGTGGGCAACCTGGGGCCACGGCAGGCTGGATGGATGTCAATGGCCTCCCTGGCATCTGACTGTTGTACTCTTCCCAGCCCTCTCTTCCTCACACTTTGGTGACCTTGGGGAGGGTCTAATGGAAATGTCTGCTCTTCCTGTCTTGCTGCCGCCGCCTCACATCTTAGGGACATGATCACTCAGGAGAGGAATGGAGTCCTGGGCCACCTGCTCCTAACTAAGGAGAGGTGGGAGGAACCTGTGACCATTTACTGTGTACCTGGCCCTCAGGTAGGTGCTGAAAACAAACATGGCCTCCTCGGCTCTTTCAATAGCAATCCTACGAGGCAGATGTTTTCCTGCCTGACAGATGGGATCAGGAGGCTCAGAGAGATTAGTGACTGGGCCAGGTCACCCAGATGGTGTGGTGATTAAAACCAGGTCTGCTTGAAGCTCAGTGATCTTGAGTCTGCCTGGTCACACAGGGCATCTCAAGTAATACAAGACCCTCACCTCATGAGATCTGGCACAGTTAATCCATTCTTACCCAACTGCAAACTCCAAGTTTCAGAGTTTCTTTGCACCCGTAACAAGGGGGGGCCAAAGGATCTTTTGAGACCTCAAAGAGACCTGGGCCTTTTTACCCAGCTCAGCTCACTGGATTGGCCTGGGACTGATTGATGGAGACAGACAATAGCAGATGATAACAGAGGAGATGAAGCTTTCCTGTGTTCAACTCCAAATTAGGTTGTAGACCAAATGAGGCATGTTGCCTAATAGGCAAGCAAAGTAACTCTGTCTTATGACTGAAAAGCAGAATTTGCCTCCTGCTGGATGGCATCATGCAACTAAATTTATCCATTGTGGTTGGCTATGTGAGTCTCACCAGTGGGTGTAGGGTTCTGGGGCTGGGCCCATGGGCCTGGCTCCTACTCCGGTAGGACAGCTCCTTCCTGCCCCTTCCTGCCCCTTCGCTTGGCAACTGTTGAGGGATGAAAGGTCACAAGCCAGAGCTAGGACTGGGGCTGGGCAGGGGAGAACAGGACAAAATCTGTTCCTCTGTTTGGACAGTTCAGCAAGTCCTAACAAAGGCCCAGCCTCAGCAAGGACCTCGAGACAGCCTTACAGACAGGTGCCCCTACCCCATCCCTGGGCTGCAGTTCAGGATCTAGGAGATAGCAGGCCGCAGAGGACTAAGACTGTTTTTGTTTTGTTTATGTTTGTGTGGTGCTGGCGATGGAACCCAGGGCCTCATGTGCTAAGCAAGTGCTCTACTACTGTGTTACACTCCCATCTCCCAGGCTAAGAATCTTAATTGAGGCCCACAAGCTTGTGCAATGAATTCATGTACTCCCAAACAAGCTCTGTGTACCTCTGCTCCACTGGTCTCTCACCGGGAGAGGGAGTGTTGGTTGAGTAACACCCTTGGCCTACCTAGTACTGTATCTTCCTTGGGCCTCTGGATCCCATTCTGACCTTCTCATCCACCAGAGTACTCACCCTTCTTGCTGCTTCTGTGGGAGTAGACAGAGAACATATATCTTACTGCCTCTAGCTTTTGAGTGGCTGTAAGTGCTTTTTGTTGTCCGGTGGTTTCAAGCCTTTCTTCTGGAGTGTTCTTTTTTGTTCACTGACTGTCATTATAAGCTGTTAGTGCTGAGAGGCCAGGGACTATGCCTTTGTGTACACAAATTACATTTCAGCCTTGGATTCCCAGATCCATGGCTATCGAAAATGTTTGTTTGCTCTGTTCAGGTTGTTTTTCTTCTGGAAAAAAATATTATTGTCAATTTGGGGTGGGGGTGGAGGCCCCAGGGCTCTAGTGTAACCTTTGCTTCAGCTGTTGGAGTGCAAATGAGGAAGGCAGGGACGCCAAGGGGAAGACCCCTGCTGAGACTTTGTGGCAGAGCTGGGTAAGGGGACTGACACCAAGCAGAGGAAAAGCCCTGGGGTTTTCTGAGCTCCCGGGCCCACAGGGGTCCCCCAGTTCCCAAACTCTGTACCTCTGGGCCAGGCAGCCCAACTTCCAAGGCTCTGGGCTCACCTGCCTGATGTCTCCATCAGGACCGCCTGGGTACTCTTACAGGTGCACACTCCTGGGTCCTGCCCTAGCTGTTCTGTTCTCAGAGGAGAGGAGGGTCAGGGTATCTTCATGCTAGTAGTTTCCAGGGAACTCTTACAGCCTGCAGTTGGGGCCACATCTAGCTTTGTACAGAGCACTAATCTCTCCTTTTTCAGACAGCCGCTTCACTCCTGAGATTCTGTGTTAATGGTTGAAATGCAGCAGCTGCAGCAGCAGCAACATTCTCTCCTGTGTCCTCATACTCTCGAAGATGAAGGTGCCTGCCAGGCGTGAGGAGAGACAGCCTTCTTCCAGTGCCTCCTCCAAGGCCTTCCTCCCCATAATCCGGCTGGGCTCTGCCCTGCAGGACTCTGGCCTGTTGACAGTTTGGGAAAACCCCAAGGGAGGCACAGAAGCATTGCAGAGGTGGCAGGGAGGGGAAGGAGTCACTAGGGCTGGCATCCTCCGCTTGGGTGCTGTCTGCCCTCCTGCCCTGGGAGAGGCCCCAGGCCACACCTCAGCCTGGCCTTAGACCTCTGCCGTAACCCATCTCAGTGCACCCCTTTCTCTAGTGCACCTCTGTGCCAGCTAGACCCCGCCTCCCCAGCCTGCAAATTTGGATTCATCTTTCAAAACCAGCCTCAGCCCTGCCCGTTTTCCATGACTCCTTCCTGGCTCCCTGAGGTAGAACTGGACCCTCCCTCCCTCCTTCAGTGCCTGGAGCTGGCATACCGCTCACATCTGTCTGTCTCCTGGTCACATCCCTCATGTTCCCCAGTGGTCACAGCCCGCACATCGGTCACAGGCCTCCCACCAGCGCACAAAGCCCCTGCAGGCTCTGCCCTGGCGCAGCATGGCTTGGAGTAGGTGTGGGCAGGAAAGTTGGCTCTTGTTTTAGCTCTATGGTCTCAGGTAGTTCAAGGCTTGTTTTTCCTTTGGCATAGTTTGGGATGGGTTTTAACTCTCTTATTTCAGAAGTCAGTACCTTAAAGTAGGCCCCTTGCGCTCTACGCCAGCATGTCATTTCCTCCCTGATGCTATTGCTATTTGTTGTGATCTCCTTTTATTTGTTTTCAGGTTTCTTTGTTTTTGTTTTGAGCCAGGGTCTTGCCATGTAGTTCAGGCTGACCTTGAACTCACTATTTGGCTCCAGGCCGGCCTCCAACTCACTGCAACCCTCCTGCCTTGGCCTCCCAAATGCTGGGATTACAAGCATGTGCCACCACGCCTGGATCATTTGTTTGCTTGGTTGTCTCTTGGTCTGTCTTGCCACTCAGATGCAAGATCATGAGAGTAGGAATGTGGTATATTTGCTTCCTGAGTGGAAAGTGGGACTCAGGGAGGTCCATCCATGTTTGCTGTGAATAGGGGTTGGAGATTTGTTTTGTAAATCTAAAATCCTTGTGAGTTATGTAAGGGCAGGTGTGAAATTAAATAATTGGTCCTGCCCCCAAATATTCACTTGACAGATTACCCCCCCCCCCAGTCTGTATTTTTCAGATCAAGTGCACATGTCACACTGGCTTAGGGCCTCAGCTTCCATAGACTCATGCTTCATTCCCGTTCTGGATGACTCAAGCACACGGGATAAAATCCCATTGGTTCTGTGAGGTGACCTCGCCACAGGGACAGAAGTTAGCACAGGAGCAGGGAAGGGCATGGCAGCAAACAGCATGGGCAGGGAAGGAAGCCTGGCCTTTCTCAGTGCACTGCTGCTCACCTGCCTGGCTGAGAATTGAGCCCAGGAGCCTGACATGACAGTGCCCAAGCCTGATGTGCTGTCCTGAAAGTGTTGCTGGTGCCCTGGTCCTGGAGACCCATCTTCTGGTGAAGGGCACTCAAGGCAGCAGCTGTCCCAGAGACGGGTGCATGTGTAACAAGCTGCCCTCCCTGACCTGGCCTCCCTGGCAGGCACTCGATACTGCTCTGCACAGGGCTGTGGTGTGATTTGGAGCAAGGCGACTGATTGTCCAAACAGACACAGCCCCACACATGCTGGGCTCACCCTACACATGCTGGGCTCACCCCACACACGCCCTGGCCCACACCTGCATGGCCGGCCATATGCAGCAGCTCTGACCCTGGGAAAGTCCCTAAGATTTGTTGGGGAAAAAAAGGCAGATGCAGTACATTTCTCCACCAGAGCATTCTGTCCCTTTCTGGCTCTATCATAATCCAGCTGGGTGAACTTTAGGCCAATCACTCCCCTTGGGAAAACCCTGGATCCTAGAGGAAGCTGGACTTGCCCCCCTTCTCCAGATTCTAAATCAAGTTCTTGGTTGGACTCAGCCTTAGGTTGGGCCTGGCTCCTCTTCAAGGCCTAGTCCCGCCTGCTCTCGGCCCTTCTGTCCCCACACCTCCCCACTGCGGCTACCAGGCTACCACACAGAAGGAGGAGGAGGGGGAGCTGGGAAACTCCCTCTGCCTGGCTGCTGGCTGAGTATAATCAGCCCGCTGCTGCTCCCACAGAGGCAACATTGTGTGCTCGCCAAGGCCCTGCCTTCCACACTTGTTGGCTGCTGCTCAGGGTAGTCAATCCTCCAACCTTTCTTCACTGGGTAAAAGCAAGAGCTAACAACAGAAAGAGAATACAGGAACTGAACTAAAAAGGAGCGCCCAGAACTTGGGGCCGGGTCTGGAAGTCAGCGAGGCTTTGGGGGCTGTCTCCCTGGTGTCATGCCCTCAGTCTCAGCCACTTGCCCCCAGCCATTCCAGCCCCTGTGGCCAGCTGAGTGGAAGGTGCCTCTCTGAGTGTCTCCAGCGAGCAGCTGCCCTTGCTGGCTGGGGGTTTCTGTAACAGAAGCCTTTGGGCTGTTGGGGGCTGGCCACAGAGCCCCAGCTGTCCCAGACGGCATGTTTCAAGTGGTTTTGCTTTTGAGGAACCTGCTGCCCAAGACTTCAAGGGCCTCCACTGACCCACACATATCCCAAGGCCTCCATTGGCCATGGCCCCATCCCACAACACACTCCCTGGCTCTTGCCCACTCATTGCCAGTCCTGGGCTTGTGTGGCCAAGGAGAGCTGGGCAGGCTCTGGTAAATGCCTCTCCTTCATCCCTGGAGTGATTCCAGGCTGTGCTGACACTCCGGAGGACAGACACAGCAAGCCTGAGACCCAGATACTGACTTGAGAAGGAATCTCAACCCACACTGCCCCCTCTGGAGGAGAGCTGTGTATTAAAACACAGAAAGAAAAGGTTTGGAGCATCCTCGAAACTTCCTTGTGGCTGTCAAAAGAGCTGGTTGGTCCCCTCAGTAGCCCAGCCAGCTACCAGACCCCACCAGTTCTCTTTTGGTCACCTCTTCGGCTTCCTTCTCTGCCTTTGCCCCTCTCAAAGATACTATCACCACGAGCACCCGCCACACACACAGTGGTCCCTGCTACTTACTCCTCAGTGAGATAAATTTTCCTTAAAGCCCAGTGTGTCACCTCATTCTCTTGTCCAACACCCCAGTGGATCTTGCACCATCCTGCTGGTAAAATTGCATCTCCTCAGCTTCGTGTCAAAGCATATACTATGCAACCCAACCCGCTTTCCAGGCTCGTGACCAGGTCCTCTCTACACTGGCCAATTTGTCCTTTAAATATGCCATCCATCCATCCATCCATCCACTCATTCATCTGCGTTTATCATGAACCAAGGCTGATGGGATGAATCATCCTTACCTTTGTGAAGGGGCAGGGACAGAGAACAAGGAAGCAACTCATAATCCCATTGACAGATGGGGTTTCTTTGGACCTCAAAACAGTTTTGAGCATTTATTGTCTAAGAAAGTGATTTTATTATATTGGTGGGCTTATAAAATGACGCATGCACCTGTAGCCCTAGCACTTGGGAGCCTCAATCCAAAGAAGTGAGACCTCATTACAGAAAAAATTAAGTAATAGTTAGATATAGTAATAAATTAATAAAATATAGTTAAAAACTATTTTAAAAAATAAAATTATTTAGGGGCTGGGAATATAAAGCTCAGTAGTAGTGTCAGGCCCTGGGTTCAATGCCCAGTTTCAAAAAAAAAATTTTCCTTTACTTCAGTCATTTTCTTAACGCTCTCTCACTATAAATACCATGCCACTAGTATTTTTCTGGAAAAAAAAATACATGTACTTTTCAACATATAATTAATTTTCCATTAAATTCCCTGTAGTCCTCTTCAAAGTTGTATTTTTTAGAGTTCTCATCAGTGTCTCTACTATTGTGTGAATGTTTTCTCAAAATAAAAAAATTTTTTTGAGACAGGATCTTGCCATGCAGTTCCAGCTGACTTTGAACTCACTATGTAACCTAGAATGGCCTCAAACTCATGGCAATCCTCTTGCCTCAGCCTCCTGAGTGCTGGGATTACAGGTGTGCACCACCACACCTAGCTCAAAATTGTATTTTAAAGTTAGTACATTTAACATTTTTGACACTTTCCATTGACTCTTCTCTGTAGCCCACCCTATTCTTCAATGAGAATTTACCTTCCATATATGTGGGGAGGTATCTTGTAAATTCAGAGGAAATTTTGCTAAATAGAGGTTTTTGATCTTGCAGTTTATAAATCTTGCTCATGGGCCATGACGCTCTAAAAGAACTGGTAGCTGGGGAGGGTGTAGCACTGAGAGTGAGGACCAGGGGTCAGCCCCTTGTTAGCTATGTGGCCTTGGGCAGGGAGCCTCACTCTCCTGAGCTTTAGTCCCCTCATTTGTAAGACAAAGAGGATTCTACTTGGCCTAGTCCATGTGTGTGGCATGGCCCAGCACCATTCTGATGCTTAGAGATGCTCAATTAATAAGTGTCCCTGTTCTCCCCATTGAACCAGCCAGGCTGGCACCCATTGCTGGTTTCCACCTCCTTCCTCTCAAAGATCCCTGCTTAATGGGACCCTGCCTTGGTAGAAGCCATAGAAAGCTTTTAGGTCCATGCAACCCAGCTGCAATACTCATTATTCCTGTGTATCATGTTTACCATGCCGCTGGCACTATTCTAAGCACTTTGGATGGATTAGTGAGTTTCATTCCAGGCTGAGGGTAATTGCTATCCCTAGTGACATACCAAGGTGCCCAAGGGGTGGAAGCATTGGGCCACGGCCCACACACTCAGGCAGGCCGGCCCCTCACTGCATGAACAAGTGCCCTTGTCCTGTGGCCGCCTCTGGTTGGCTAAGGGGGAGCCCAGAGAGAGGCCAAAGGGAGGGAGGGGGAGTCTGTATTAATTCCCGAGGCCCTCCCAAAGGAGGTCGAGGTTACCCCGGCTGGGCTGTGACCCTGGAAGGAAAGTCAGTTTCTTTCTTCTGGATTCCAGAAAATAACGCTGGTGTTCCTGCTGTCGACACCAGGCCCCTGCAAAAAGCCCTGGTGTTTCTTCTACTTTTCCAGCTTTGTAAATGGCCAGCTACTACCCTGCACAGCCTCTGAGCTATAGGTGAGACAAAGCTTGCAGTGTCCTTATCACTTTACTACTTCTCATATTCTACTTTCATTTACTTACTTTTTGAAAAGATTTCATTGGCTACAAAAGGGTGGTCAGTGGAAAGTTTCCCTCCCCATCCTTCACAATCACCCAGTTCTTCCCACAGTTCACCTATGGAAATGTTTTGCTTTATCTTTGTTAAATGTACATAACAGAATTTATGATTTTGACTCCCCCCCAATATTATATTTGGTTTGCTTCTATCCTGTTTCCTTTTCAGGCACCTCTCCCTCTCTGCCTCCCGGTGAGCTGTACCAACCCCCACAGACTTCAGGCCCTCAGATTTTGCTGACCCCAGGGTTCTATAGTTGCTGTCCCTGCTCCATCACTCCTGGGTCCACAGTAGTGCAGCACATGTCTCTTTGGGGCCCTCTTCCCCTGATCTGGCAGCCTATGTTGCAGATGCGACAAACTACAGTAACACAGGGAAGCAAAGAGGCCACTGATAGCCCTGGCTGGTGGGGGTGCCTTCTGCAGCAGGCTCCAGGCAGCCCCATCAGGCCCGTAGGTAAGGGCCCCTCAACAAGTTTTCAAACTTCATTCACTCAGAGCTGAATTTTCTGGCCCCTACTCTGGGGGGCAAGGTTGCCCAGCGCCTGTTTGTTTTTCCATCCACAAGCTATTCTGTTTTCCTTCTCTAATACCACCACTACCTTCACTTTCTAATACAAAGAAAAAGAAAGAACTATAGAACAAGGAAGAAAATGGTGAAGTCCTTCTCCCACAGACATAAGAGCCCAGCCTGGGCAACTTACTGGCTTTAGTGAGAGCCTGGCCCCAAATAAAAAAGTTTAAAAAGTGCCGGGGATGTAGCTCAGTGGTAGAGCATCCCTAGTGAAACGGCACTCAGAGGGCAGGCAGACCAAGGAAGAAAGCGGGACTCAGAGAATTGAAGGGAGAGACAGGTTTATTTGCTAGCAGGCCCAGTGGAAGTCACCTTCCAGTGTCTGAGCCCCGTTTCTAAGTTTGTTCTCACATTTATCTGTTCTGTAGCCAGGTGAGGGGAGCAAGCAGAATTTTACGGAAGCAGAACTTAGCAAAGGGTAGGGAGGTGGAGGTAATGTTGCTTTCTTTACAGTGTATCTTTAAGACATAGGGAGCTAGGGAGGTACAAGCTGGTGTTGTTTCAGCAGTTCATCTTTTGGGCACAGTGACCTTCGTGGGTTTAGCAGGAGGGGGCAGCCCTGAGACTGGTCAGCCTAGAGACCATCAGTCTCAGTCAAACTCTGAGACTGTTGGTCTCTGCTTCGTCCTTTGTTCCTTTTCATTTCCCTAGATTGGATCCCCAGTACCGGGAAAACCACTAGTACTAGATAAGGCAGAGTAAATTATAATGAAAAATGCTATCAGAGTCCTGACCACCCTGTGAAGTACTGGGGTTTTTTCACTGTTTTACTGATGAAGAGAGAGGCTCAGGGGGTCAGGGCTCAGCCAGTCAGTACCAGAGGTGGGACTGAATCTCCCCCAAGCCTGAATCTGCACAAATGCATACAGCTCAGCCAGGAGTTTAGCCAGAGACCCTAAGACAAGCCCACACTCACCATAAGCGCTGAGAAGAGAGGATTTGTTAACCTAAAAGAACTTGAGGCAGAGAGGCCCTGGGAGAACCCACCACAGGTGCAGAACCAGGCCAGCAAAACTAGGTCAGCTTGCAGGATGGGCTCCCTGAGGTTGCTTCAGGGGACATGAAGAATGGCTGGAGGGCTGGGGACCAGCTAGAGGCAGGTTATGCCGACATCTGGCCCTGCCCAGGGAAGAGGGAGGGCCAGGGAGAGCAGATGCTGGGGAGGGGGACCTCTTTGTGTGTGGGGCCGGATCACAGTATAGTATCCATTTCCCGGAAAGGTGGGGCCTCCCAGAAAGGTCCCTCCTGTCCCTTTTACCAAGAGGCTGAGAGGTGAGGCCTTGGTTGCTGGGGAGGCAGGGGAAAGGTGGAAGCAGGGTGCAGTGGGGAAGGACTGGGTGGGCCGTATACAGATGAAGGACGAGCCTAGCGCCTTTGCTGCGGCCTCCTCTTCTGCCTGGCCCAAGCTCAGAAGCGCTGCTGGGGAGGCCACTACCTCCTGGCCTGAGGAAATCCCAGCAAGGCAGGGACAGAGGCCAGCACCACGCTTGTGTGGTAGGAGGCCTCTCCAAAAAGTGCTCTCTGGAGAGAATGCCCCCTGGTTCCTTGGGGATCAGCGGAGGGAAGTCTTCAAAACAAAGCAGAGCCTAGGAAGCCATTTGCAGGATCCTCTGAGTACCCTCCTTGCTGAAGCTCTCTGCCCTCTGGGCCTTCTTCCACAGCAACAAGGCCAGGAAGAGCAGGGCTTCTCTATCATTGTGAGGGCCCAGATGTGCAGGCCCGCCAAAGGGCCGCTGAGGACCGCAGGACAGGGCGGGCAGTCCCCGCCCACCATGGGTTTCCTAGGAAGGGGGTGCCCTCGAGTGCACACCCACAGCAGCCCAGGTGCTGTCAGATGAGAGTTTAGAAAAGCCTAAGTGGAGCGGTGAGGGGCCTCTGAGAGCCTCCAGCAGGGAGAGGCCCTGGGCGCTCACAGCTGAGCTCCGCCTCACACCTGGCCAAGGGCTGCTCCTGAGAGGGCCCCAGGCCAGGCAGCAAGGAATGTGAGAGCACAGAGGAGGGAAAAGTACAGAAAGGAAATCTTCCAGACCTTTGAATTTCTGAATTCCAACTCCTTAGAGTAGTGTAAAAGACACAGGACTAAGTTTCTGACGATGATGCTTAAAGAGAATTAATGAGGCCCAACCTCTGCAACTGGAACGAGCTCCTGGGCTTGACAACAGTGCCGAGCTGGGGGTATCAGGAGAGGTACAGAGATGGTGGTGAATTCCTGAGGAAGGAGCCAGACTGAGTTTCCAGGTGACTCCAGAGGAGGTGGCGAAGTCCCAAGTTGGGAATGGCCTTGTGGTATCTGCAGGCAGAGGGGCCTCTGCAGTGCCAGAATCATGGTCCTTCGGGGTGGACAGGCAAGGAGAGAAGAGCCAGAGGGGCCTGTGTTAGCCCAGAACTCCCAGCCAGGGTCCCAGGGAGACAGCTGGCCTAGAACTGATGAGCACCAGCCTCCTCCCGTGTACTGTGCACCTGAACTCGGGAGTTGGGACAGGAGTGGCCACTCTCTGGATGAAGTGTCTGTTACTTCAATAACAGGAACTAAAACAAAGAAAGGAGATCGAAGTACAAAAATTAATTCTTGAACACTCAAGTATTTGCACTGAAATTCTAACCCAGGGGCCGGATGCGGTGGCACAGGCCTGTGATCCCAGTACTTGGGAGGGTGAGGCAGGAGGATTGCTGTAAGTTTGAGTTCGAGGCCAGCCTGAGCTACAGAGTGAGTTCAAGTATGCCTGAACTGCACAGCAAGACCCTGTCTCCCCCTGCCAAAAAAAAAAGAAAAAGAAAAAGAAACAAAGAAAGAAAAATAAAGAAATTTTAACCCAGAATCTGTAAGTATAAAAGTTATATAATAGGAGCCTACAAACAAAAGACAAGTAACAAGCTGGGGGAAATGATTATATTACCTATAACAAAAATACCAAATTCCTCCATATTTGAAGAACTCTTATAAGTCAATGATAAAGTCTGACAACCAGTAGGATAGTTCCTAAAGGTTATAAATAGAGAGTTCACTGAAAAACAAATACAGATGATATCTTAACTTTTGAAAGTTAGCATTTCTCCAACATAATTTAAGAAATGCATGGGGCTGGGGATGTAGCTCTGTGGCACAGCACCTGCCTGACAAGCGTGAGGCCCTGAGTTTGATACCTAGTACCAAAAAAGAAAGAAAGAAAGAAAGAAAGAAATCCAAATTAAGATCACAGTGAGACACTGTTTTTTACCAGTCAGAAAGTAAGACGGTATCAACCCAAAGTCTTACAAGTTTAATAAAGTCTGATGCTGGTGAGAGGACAGAGCACCCTCCCTTGCTGATAGTTGGTGAAAGCATAAATTAGCATAACCTCATGGAGTGCAATTTGGCAATATCTTTCAAAAGTACAGTATACATTTCCTTTGACCCTGTCGCTCCAGTTCTAGGAATTTACCCTACAGATACATCTCCACACATCCTTAGGTATGTTTCTTCAGGTTGCATTGTTTATAATGGCAAAAAAGAAAAAAAGGAACAGCCCAAATCTCTGTTAAAAGGGGACTGGATACTAGATAAACAAATAGAATATTATGTGGCCATTCGAAATGAAGTGGATCTGTATATGCTGATACAGACAGATCTCTGAGAAGCATAGTTAACTTTTAGAAAAGCAAGGTGTCAGGCTGGGGATTTAGCTCAGTGGTTCCAGCGCCTGCTTTGGAAGCACAAGGTCCCGAGTTCAATCCCTGGTACCAAAAAAAAAAAAAAAAAGCAAGGTGTCGGGCTGGGAATGTAGCTCAGTGGTGCTGTGCCTGCCTGGGAAGCACAAGGTCCTGAGTTTGATCCTTGGTACCAGGAAAATAAATAAATAAATAAATAAAAATAACTAGGAGGGGCCGTTAAAAAAAAAGCAAGGTGTAAAACTGTTATAATTGTCTCCCATTTGCATTTTTAAAAAAAGAATCTATATACAAATTCATGCGTGTTTACACACCCACAAAGGATTAAAAGATCTGTATCTGTTCTCCTGGAGTAGTTTTGTGCTATTTGGAAGATTTAGCATCTGTGGCTGTTTTATTTTTATAACTGCCTATTAGGTGGAGGGAGAAGCAGGACTAAGGGACCAGAGACAGGAAGCATCGAGAGCACTTCTGCTGGCATTGGGCCGGGGGTGGGGGATGGATGGGAGGGTTGTGCAAGGAATTGGTGCTTTCCACGTGGACAGCCTTAGACATCACATCTGAGTCACAGCCACCCTACAGGTGGTGATGAAAGTCCAGAGCCTTCCAAAGGCGAGCTTGCTGACATGTTCATCCTTAGGGCCGGGGCACCTGAGGGGCTGCTGGTGGAGGAAGGCAGGACCAGTGAGCAAGCACATGTAGGGAGAGGCAGAGAGCCAGTGCTCTTATCACTGGCTGGGCTGGTGTCACTCTGCCAAGTTTCTACGGAGGCATGAGGGGCCTGTGACTCCAGAAGGTGGGCTGATCCATTTAGGGCCTACCAGTGGGTTCTGGGCAGTGCCAGAGGGGAGGTCCTGGAAGCAACGTCACCAGGCCTGGGACCAGGACAGCTGCTTGCATAACCTTTGTGCTTTAGAAACCCACAGACTTCTGGGTTCCTTTGACAACAGATTCCACTGAGAGCTTCATGGATGTTTGTAATTTCCAATATTTTCTCTTTCCATTGATAGAAATTGGCATAAATTTTTTTCCCCATTCCCAAACAACATGCTTCTGGAAGGAAAATGCTGTAGGGATGATTGGCCCTGCCTAGAGTGAGAACTTAATGAACGCAGGCAAAAGGCTGGGGTGTGCTCAGTGGTAGAGCACTTGGCTATCGTGCTGGACACCCTGAGTCTGATCCTTAGCCCTGAAGACTAAAATAAACAAATTTCACCATTTACAGAGCATTTAAATGTGCATATATGTGTGCATACATGGAGAACTCAGCAGTCCTGGCAAAGTTGCAAGGGACTTAACACAGGCACTCACTGCTGTGAGCAATGTAAGTTCGCACATGCCTTTTGGATAGCACTTGGGCAAGATCTCTCAAGACCTAGAAAAACATTCATACCCTTTAGCATGGGAGTTTACTTCTGAGAATTTATCCTCAGGAAAATACAAATTCAAAAGGCAAGATAGAAAAGGAAAGCAAATTTCATTTTTGCTGCTATGTTATTTAAATGTGCAAAACTGGAAACTAAATGTCTTTAAAAAAAGGGTTAGAAAATGGCACAGTTATTATTAAGTATTATTAACCAGTATTTAATTATTTAAAAGGATGATATAAGGACTACATAGGAATATGGGAACGCTGATGAGAAGGAAGTATAACATAAAGTAACCCTTGTGCCGTGTTATAGTTACAGCTGTGTAAACGGATGCACACAACAGGCTTGTGCCTGGGTGACTGAGCATTTGGACCTTTTCCTGCCTGGATTAAAGACCAGGTCAGCCCTCCTGCTCTGGGTCCTTCACAGTGAGCTGAACTCACCCCTTGTTCCCTCCCAGGCATAGGGAGGTGCTCAGCCCATGCGCAGGAGGGACATTCTGTGAGGTTGCTACAATGCACCACTTAAACAATGAACCAGATGTCCAACTTGAACATGGTTTTGTCCAGACTGAAAGCTAACCAAACCTTCCCAGGACTCACACATGCTGTCCCAAGTGTCTATAATGACCACATAGCCACCTACCAGCTATGTTCCAGACTGCAAGGAGGCTTTTGTGCCTTTACTTGAAGTGCAGGATTTGAAAAGGTCAAGCAGCTCTCAGAAAATATTTACTTAAAAGCAACACAGGTTTTCAGGGAGCCACTTAGATCGTATCTGGAGAACCCAAGAATCACACACCTGGGCTAGTTTACTTCCAGGCCTACTTAGCGAAAGGGCCTCCGAGATTTGGTGGGAGACAGATGTGGGACTGGGGCTTGGGCCTTAGTAGGCTCAGGAAGCCACCATGAAGGACACCTACTTTGGAGACAGGTGGCCATCCACAGAGGGAGTTAATTATTTTAATCTATTTCAGTTCCTCAAAACTCCAAAATACAATCTTTTTAACATAAAATTGATAAAAGTTATTTTTATTAATTTTTACATTTCTTTTATAACTAAGTCTCTGAAATCCCATGTATAGTTTATATTAATAACGTATCTCATTTCAGACCGTCCACATTTCAAGGGCTCAAGAGTGGGCTGGAGGTGTAGCTTGATGACAGAGTGGGTCTCATCTCGGGTACCAAAAAAGGAAAAAAAAAGTCAAGTGCTCAATAGCAATACATAGGCGGCAGCTACTATTATTAATAGCACAGATCAAGATTTTTTGTTTTGCTTGTTGGTTGGTACTGGGGTTTGAACTCAGGACCTCAAACACGTTTGGTAAATGCTCTACCCTGAACTACATCCCCAGCCCTTTTCAAATTTTGAGATAGAATCTTACTAAATTGTGCAGGCTTGGGCCGAGGATTTAGCTCAGTGGTTCCTCCACCTGCCTCACAAGCGCAAGGTCCCAAGTTCTATCCCCAGTACCACACACACACAAAAAAAAGATGATCATAAATTGTGCAGGCTACTTGCAAATTTGTGACCTTCCTGTCTGTCTCAGCCTCTCAGCAGGTAGAATCACAGGTGTGCACCACCACCCGGGCCGATCTAGAACTTTTATGTCTTCTTTCTTTTTTCTTCTTTCCCTCCCTCTCTCCTTCCTTCTTTCGTTTCTTCCTTTCTTCCTCTTTTTTTAGAAAAACAGGTCATTCTTTAGCAATCGGAACAGATGTCTACCTGCCAACCACATTCACCCAGGCAGAGAAACCTGGGAAGCTTTGTTTTCCAGAATTCTTGGCCTCCTAACAGCTGAACAAATGTAAGCAGATGCCCTCTTTGGGCCAGGGCTTAGCAGGGTGTAGAGGACTCATGGACCTATCCAGCCTCCCACAGACCTCCAGACTTGGAGGTATCGACGGGAGCTGTCTGTCTCCATCGAGTAGAGGGCACAGGCCTCACAGGTCAGCAGGTCTTCAGTGTTTGTCAGCACTGGCTAGGTCCCTTTAGTGCCTGGAGTTTCACTTTGAATTGGAAATAGGCTGGGGGCCAGGGAGCTCTTCTTGCATGGAGAGTCCCTACAGCCATCTCTTAGTTTGAGGGTCATCTTGAGCCCCAAAGTAGAGGGTCTCACAGAAGTACATCCTGCTGACAGTCCTAGAAAACTGCTCTGGAAAACAAGCTCCAGGAGAAGAGATTTTGAGAGGAGGAATTTCGAGGAGATGAGAGGGAGAGAGAGTAGCAAGTCATCTTTTAGATTTAAATTTACCAGAAGTTATTACTTCTTTATTTGCATTTCCTTTCCTTATCAAACAAAGTAACACACACACACACACACACTCACAGTTATGCAATGCTTTGTGCAGTTGCTATGTGACCAACAACCCTTGTCTATGTGCAACTCGGCACATACGTGCCTTCCGGCTCTGAAAGTAACAGAAGGCACTGGGAATTTCTTTTTTTTTTGGGGGGGGAATTTCTTAAATGTTCACAAGAATGTCGAAAGGGAGTTCTGTGTAATCACAATTCCTTCAGTGTCTTGTAGGAAAACGTGGTCCCTGCTTCCTCTTAGAGACAACAGTCTTTGAAAGTTTTGCCACAAGAATTTTCCTTTATGGGCAGAGAATGGCATAAACGCATGTCCATGGAAGACCCGAGTGAGAAATCCTGTCACAGGGACATCCCGTCCGAGGGACACCGCACACTTGAATTCTCCTGTTGGGTCCCAGCGCCTTCTTCATGCCCAGCTTGATTGAATTGTGGATATTCTGAGCACCCTTCCCCATCAGGACTCAACCTTTGGGCTCCTCCCTCTGCCTCTGTTCCTCTTGTGTCTCTAGGTACCTGCTGGGTGGGACCTCAGACACCTCATGTCCAGGAGGATGTGTGACCTGCCTTTGGCGAGAGCGGCAGTCAAAGTCTCTCTCCAGTGCTACATCTTGGCTGAGTTCCAGTCCCCACCTGCCAGGCTGACCTTAGGCAATTTGATTTATGAGGGAGAAGACAAAGAAAAAGGGATGAGAAAAGGAAATAAAGTAAGACAACCCAAGCCAGATGCCTTGGTCCCTCCCTCTCTCCCTGGTCAGGAATAACAAAGGTGGCAACTGCCCCCGTTGTGGGAGCTACCAAAGGTGAGGTTTTTTAAGGTGAGGTTTTCTGGCCAGGGAGGAGCTGCTGGGGTTGGTGAAGCCTGCAATGTGGATGGCTGCCCCACCTACTCTGTGGGGACATCCTGACTGAAGCTTGACGAGTCCTCAAGTGGCTGCTCACCCCTCCCAGCTTGGTGATGCTCAAAGCATCTGCCACAAAGCTTTTCTTTAAGGAGCATGACAATAGTACAATGAGAGAAAAACTGTCAGGCATGGTAGCACATGCCTAGCACTCAGGAGGCTGAGGCAGAAATATTTAAAAGTGAGATTGGCAAGAGAAAGAGAGAGATTGGAAAAACTCTTTCTGGGTTCTCAACCAAAACCAGCTATTTATAAGTCCAGAAAAATCCAAGACATCAAGTGACCCCCATTCCTGCAAATGGGGACTGTGCTCACCTTCCTGAGGGACTGAGAGGTCCACTCGGGCCCAGGGGGCACTCTGCCCCCATCACTTACTCTATGGAGATCCAGCACCTTCCTGGGGCCACAAGTGCTACCTTCCTGCCTGAGGAGCAGGACAACAGGGACACCCATATCAACAGGGACGGGGTGGGGGCTTTGTAGCAGCTTCGCTACATAGTTCTCATTCAGCCACTCGGGGACAAGTCTAAGGACATGCTCGGGGCTGGGGACAGAACTGACCTCCCTGGTTCTGGCTCCACCTGGACTCCTGGGGAAGCCCCTGTCCCTGGAAGGGGTAGGGAGCCTCCCCCTGAAAAGCACCCGAGGAGCAGTTTCGCCCCTTTGTGAATGAGCTCTCCAAGCACTGGGCTGAGTCACTGCCCTATGACACAGATCACGTGACTTCAGATTGCTCAGAAGTATGACTGGCACCCTGGCCTCCGCACCCTGAGGGGCTCTGGGCGAGCCGCTGTCAGCACAGAACAAGGAGCCCAAGCTCAGCCTTCTGGTTTTCTAGCCACCTCAGTCAGCTCCCACCTTTCAGAGCCCTGTCCGAACATGGCACATTTCCTGAAGGCAGCTGGAGGTGACCTGGGGTGGCTGTGTGGTTTTAATGACCTTTGCACCTTTCTCTAGAAGGAGCAAACCCCCTAGCAGGTCTCCCTGTGGGTCAGAAGGTGGGAAGTGTTCTCACATGGGAGTGGGGACGTCAGACCCCCTCTATCAGCCTGCTGGTGGCACCAATTCCTGAGCTGAAGGCACGAGGCTGGACAAGGGTCAGTCTCGGCCTTGGGTCTCCCCAGCCACACCCATGGGCCCCACGGGAACATCCGCCTGGCATCCCCAGCCTGTCTCCTCGTGCAGGAGTGAGCTGCTGCTTCTCAGCCACTGCGCCAGCTGGAATCCAGGCAGCTGGTAGCTTGCCAGTGTCAGGCTAAGGCCTGAGTCATGGCACTGTCACAGCCCTCAGTGGAGGACTGACCCACAAAGGAAATTACACAGCACTCCACGGCCTGTGGCGGAGGCAGGGGCTTTTCCAAGAGTGGCTGCTGGGAAGACAGAGAGCAGTGTCAGAGCCCATTGGAGGCTAAGGCTGAGGGGAGAGGGCTGGTGGTGCGGCTCCAACCATCTGTGACAGAACTGTGTGCTCACCGAGCCAGCCTTGAGCCACACAGTCCCAGCTGCAGCCCCCGGCCTCTGCACAGGTGTTCACTCAGAATCCACACTGGGAGTAGGAGTAGCATGCCGAGGGACCCTTGGTCAGAAGGACTACCCCTCTCAGCTAGCTAGATTCTGGACACTAAACTCTTACTGGGCTCAGTGATGCCTGTCTAGTCCCAGCCACTCAAGAGGCTGAGGCAGGGGGACTGCTTGAGCCCAGGCATTTAGGGCAGTCTAGGTAACACAGTGAGACTCTGTCTCTAAAAAAAAAATTAAAAACTAAATTAGGCCAGGTGTGGTGGTGCACATCTGTAATCTCAGCACTCAGGAAGCTGAGGCAGGAGAATTGCTGCAAGGCCAGCCTGGACTACACAGTGAGTTCAAGTCCAGCCTGAAATACATATTGAGACCCTGTCTCAAAAATAAATCAATTATTTAGCTTGGTGGCACCACACCTGCCTTGCAAGTGCAAGGTCCGGAGATCGATCCCTGGTACTGAGAAAAAAACCCCACAAAAAACCAAAAAAAGGGCTGGGGATTTACCTCAGTGGTTCCACTGCCTGCTGCACAAGTGCAACGGCCCCAGTTCAATCCCTGGTAACAAAAAAAAAAATCAATCAATCAATCAATGGGAACTGGGGGTTTGATTCAGTGCAAAGGCCCTGGGTTCAATCCCCAGTACCGCTCCCCAAATTGAACACCCTGTGCCTCGGTTTCCTCATTTGTAAAACAGGTGTTGAAATCCTACTGGACAGGCTTGTGGTGAGGATTCATAGAGTAGACGCCAAGGGCCTGGCCTGGGGCTGGCACCGAGTAGGTGCCCTGTACATGTTCCTTGTTCTCTCTACTCTGCTGCAAACCCCAGGTTGACACCAACCCTCAGGCTCAACCCTGTTTTTCCCTGTCCTTCCCCGGCATCCAGCCCCTCTTGCTTCATGCAAATGTGTGGCTGGACGAGGAAACTGGGTTCCTCGTGATTCATCTGGGTAGTGTGAAGTCGGCTGCTCAGACACCACAAAGGGCAGACCACCGAGACGGACTCTTTGCACCCTGCCCTCACTGAACACAGCTCTGTGTGTGTGTGTGTGTGTGTGCACGCGCGCAGAAGCATTCACTGAGCACCTACTGTGTGCCTAGCTGGGCTAGGGCCTGCACACTTGGCACTTGCTTACTTGGTGTGATTTGCATGGCTTCTCTGCGTCATTCAGCGTGGCTTTCACAGAGTGCTCTCAGCCTGGGTGGGGGTGGAGATGGCTCTGCTTCTATTTTTATCTTCCCATCAGAGGGTGCTGTGCTCTGGGGCCCTTTGTCTCCCTTGGCACTTTCCCCTGCATCCGGCAGCTGCATCTGGAGGCTTTGGGTTTGCGAAGGGAGCAGTTGTTTTGCATCCAGGCACCTCACCCTCCACCCTCTGAGCCCACTGTGAAGCCTCCTGGGCTGGATTCAGAGACCCATGAGTTTCCTGGAACCCAGGAGCCACCTGGGCCAGGACTTGTCCCCTGCCCTCTGCAGCCCCAGGGCTCACTGGGACTGATGGTCCCCTCCTGTCACAGAGGGCAGCAGGTGTGGAGATTGGACCAGGACTCTGCCAGCCCAGGCGCTCCCTGGGGACCTTGTACTGGGCTGCAGTTGATTTATTCTAGTCCATTCCACTCCCAACTGAGCATGAGAAAGTGCAGCTTGGGCTCGCAGGTGCAGCGAAGATTCTATACTGTGACTTTCCATCTAGGAAGAACTTAGAGCTTTTCTGTGCATGATTTCTTTCTTCAGGAGCTGGGGATCAATCTTGGGCCTTGGGCATGTTAAGCAAAAGCTGTACCACCAGCCACAACCCACCTCTCTTGCCTGTGATCTTGTGCGTGTGTGTGGGGGGGGGGTACTGGGTTTTGAATCCCGAGTCTTTACACTGAGATACACCTCCAACCCTTTTTTATTTTTTATTTTGAGACAAGGTCTTGTGTTGCCCAGACTGGACTCAAATTTGCAATCCTCCTGCCTCAGCCCCCCGAAGTGCTGGGATTATGGGTGTGTGCCACCACACCCAGCACTGAGTACATTCTAATCTCATTCAGATCTACTTTTTTCCACCAAGTGCCACAGGACTGGTCTAGGTCTGGCGTTTGGGCTGGAGGAGGCAGGTCCCTGGTTCTGGAGACATCCCTCCTCAGGGAATGAAGACCAGGAGACCCATGGCCCCACAAAAGGGCAGGCTGGCCATGGACACTGAGGAAGAGGAACAGTTTTTGTCTCCAGCAGCTTTCCTTGGGAAAGCACTGTGGGCCTCCCTTGCTGGGCTGACCTTGGGAAACAACATTTAAACACCATCGTCCCATGCACCAGTCATGGCTCCTGAACTTTCCAAAGACAGACTCATTTAATCCCTACAATACCCTGAGACACAGTATTATTATTGCCATTTTTAAAAAGAAAGGATGGAGGCAGAGAGGAGTTAAGAGACTTATCCAAGATCACACAGCCAGGAAGTATCCAATAAATTCGCTTTTCTTCAACTCCTTGTAGGCAGAAAATGAGATTGGTCCCTAATGGTGTGCTCTGGACATGGGTTCAGGTACCCTCAATTCTGCTTCCTCACTCTTCTGCTTTAAAAACAAAAGCAAACTTTTCTTACTACGTGCAATCATAGGTGGCTTATTTAATTTTCTAGAAGCAAAACTCCTTTAATATTTATGGTGTTGGGATGAGAAGCATTTTTAATACCATTTTAAAGTAATTTCTGCCCAGTGATGTTTTCCTTCAGGTGGAACTCCGTACGGAGTAGGGACAGGGACAGAGTTGCTGAGCAGGGTCAGAGCCGCACTCTGTGGCCATTCCAGGGACTTCCTGGAGAGAAGGCCTGGCTCCAACAGCAGGCAGAGGTGATGTGGCTGGGGACAGCCAGCCCAGACCCCAAGAGAGGGGAGCCTGCCCTCCACAAATAGGTCCAGAGATGCAGGACATTTTAGGGTGACAATTTTTAACTCATGGGACATCTGGATGCAGCTATTTTTATACAATTGTCTTTCAACTTCAAAATTAAAACCACTCAAACATTAGCTAGCTATGCCCTGTCCCTGTCCCTGCAGTTGTGCCTGACGCATGGGGAACTCCTGAGTAGATGGCTGGAGTGGGGACATGAGGCCGGGCTTCGTCACTCAACTCCCTGTGGGTTCTTTCAGGGTGGCTGCGGGCCAACTCTCTAAATTACCATGCCTGTGTGTGTGTGCCTCTGTGTGTGTGTGTGAGTGCGCGTGCGTGCCTGTGTGACACCTGCCTGTTACACTAGCGATGTTCCCAAGAGTTATTTCAGGTCCTCTCCTCCTCTCCTTACACGGCTCTCCGTGCCTGCTCCAAAGTGGCCTTCACAAAGTCCTCCATCCTGGATTCCCAGGAAGACCCCAGCTGGGTGGATTTAAAGGAAGGGATGCGGGCAGCATCCCTTATCCTGGCGTGTTCCTCCCATGGTGGAGCCAGAGCCGAATGAGACCTGAGCCAGGTCCTGCCCTGGGCACCAGGATACTCAGGGCCCCCTGAGCTCCTCCTTCCACCGGCCCTGCCAATGGGTGGCAGGTAAAAGGCCCAAGTCCTACCCAGCCCTCTGAGGAACCCAGAGCAGTAGGGAGAGGTACATTTGGGGACCTGTAGAGATGCTCTGGGACTCAGAGTCTGTCAGCTTTCAGAGAAACAGAAAACGCTCTCAGCTGGTCTGCACTCAGTGAAGATGGCTGCACCGACAGCACCCTGTTGGTTCACCGAGGTGGGTGACTCCTGCTCCGTCCTCTTCCCCAGGGGCACAGGTGTGCAGCCCTGGGTCAAGGCAGGGATTGCTGCAAAAAAGCCTGGACTTGGCAACCTCTAGGAGAGATCGGGAGCTTCCTCTAACTCCCGAACCATGCAGAGTTCACAGGCATGTGGCGTAGTCACAGGCCTCTGTGGGGACAAAGGATGAGTAAACTCCTGGCCCTTTAATTTCTTATTCATTAAAAGTATGATTTGTGCTGGGCATGGTGCACACCTGTAATCCCAGAACTTGGCCAGCCTGGACTACATAAATAAATAAATAGTATGATTTGTGTTTTCTTCTGAGACAGTCAGGGACTGTACTTGAGCCTAAAGTGCCTGGTAGGTACCTGTAAGTAGAACAAACTTGACCTCACTGTGTGTCCTTTATTACCTGAAAACTGGATACAGATGTATTATCATTTAAGAAAGTCAGCAGAAGAGGTTAATTAGGCCTGAATTTACCTAGCCTATCTCATCCCCTCCAAGACCAAGGGCTCCAAGATAAGCGTAATTCATTGTCAGGGTTCACAGAGATGTCTGACCACCAGCTCTTACAACGTTCAGTCCCAGATCTCCTGCCCTTTGGAGTGACACCTAGACGTCCCCAGCCATTGATCCAGACCTGTAGTCATCTGGGTCCCCCAAAAAGAAGAGCCTCACAGGACTAAATCCACCACAAACAGAGGCAATCCTTTTATGGGACTGGACCCCCCTCTCAAGCCAGGAGGGTTTGGGACCCCCTCCCAGCCCAGCACCCCATAAAACTGGTGCCAGTTCCTTTGTTGGCAGCCAGTCTGATTCTTTTCATCAGAGCGAGCCCCCTCCAGCAGCTCAAGCTGGATCCCTTTCCCTCTTTTTCTCCTACTTTCCAATTAAAGCCTTTACTGTAGGTTCATACTGTTGCTTTAGTTTTGATTTCCATTATCTCTGAAGTAAGGACTTATGCCCGCTGGTGACACAAGGCAGGGGCATGAGGTGGAAGTTGCTCATGAGTTGCAGAGCTGAGTCCAAGACTCTTGTCTAACCTTATCCTTCTGAGCTCTTTTCTGAGTAGCTTCTGTAGCCATTTGCTGAAGGCCTGGAGTCTCAGGTCACTGATGATTTGCTGGAAACTGGCTGTTCAGAAACATTAAAGAAAGTAAATACCGCCTGCCTAATGGCCCCTGTGGAGTGATTATTCTCCTCTCTGAAATCCTGCCTCTCAGATCTTCCCAGTACCCTCTAATGTTGCCAGTCATCTCTATCAACCCACATTTTCCATGTGACCTCAGTATTCCTTCTACTGTACCACACAGACTCCTCTGCATTTTCCATCTCCCTGCTCACTCCCAGCAGAGTGTGTTGGATGTGGATTGGCATTGATTTTAGGACAGAAGCCACAGAAATCCCAGGCCTGGGAGTGGAGAAGGCCTGCACTCCTGGGCCACCCAGCTGGGACAAGGAGTTCTTGATGCTGGATTAGAAGGCACTGGCTAGGATTGTTTTCTGAAGCCAAACAGACATGAAGGCTTTCCTCAGTACCAACACAAACACCCAAAAGATTTCCTATCCCTCCCACTACCCTACAACTAATATTAATGATTGTACTATTGAGTATATCTTTTGTCATTGTTTGTTTTTCTCTTTTGGTGGTGCTGGAGATCAAACCTAGGGCCTCCCGCTTGCTAGGCAAGCTCTCCACCACTGAGCAGTACTCCAGCCCAATAGCTGTATTATTGAGAGCTTACCATGGGCACCAATTTGTGTTACTTATTTCAGTGACATAGATAGAAATCCAGGCGTGTGGGGGACACCTGTAATCCCAGCATCCGTGAGGCTGAGACAGCAGGATCGTGAGTTTGAGGCCAGCCTGGACTACATAATGAGGCCCCGTCTCAAAAACAAAATAAACAAAAAACCACTGTAGATAGGAACTACTCCTTCCTCCCATAACCCTGGACTATGAGAAGCCCTTGACCAGATTATGCTCTTGGGCATCCAATGCCTCAGGGACAAGAAGTGGGAGTTAAAAGGAGACGGAGAGGACTGCATCTAGTCTGACCTGTGTCCACCCTGGGCCTGCCTGCCAAGAGTTCTGTTATTCAAACAGGCTGCACACAGTGAGGCTGGAAGGCAAGAAGCCAGAAAACATAGGAAAAGGCCTTTCCTTATCTCAACCACAGGGGCAGGGTCACCGGGCAGCTGGGACAAACAGTTCCCAGTAAGACTCACTGAAGAAGAGGTTTGGGAGGTAAGTGGGCTCTCTGCATGTGGCTGGAGCCCCCTTCCCAGGGAAGGAGCTGGGCCCCCTCTCTGAGTCTCCAAACAGCACCCTTAGCAGTCTGCCTCGCCTCGGGCGGCTTAGCTGTCAACGTTAGCAGCTGCTGAGTGCCTGTGACATTTGCTAGTTCACTCGCTCACTCATGTCTTCATCAAGGAAAAATGAAATATTGAAAGTCTTGGGAAATCTAGGAGGCTCGTTACAGGAATAGCTCCCAAAGATGAATCAGCTCTTCATTTCACAAAAGGAAACAGAAGTGTCCCAAGCACAATGCTCTCCCCGCTAAACAAATGGATGAATAAAATCCTGACTCCTGAGCTCCCTGCAGGAGCCGGAGTTTCCACAGACTCTGGGGGCAGGAATAGCATTCTCACTCTTTCAGAAGCACTAGGGTCTGGACAGCTGAGTGACACGATCTGTGAGAAGACCAAGGCTGCTTGGGGCTGGGGTGGCCACAGAATTTTTCTGGAAGGCCAGAAAATGCTAAACTATTTATCCACCTCAGGAAACAGTAGCAACAGGGCTAACAGAAAGCCTGCCTATAAGTAGGACATGAAATCACAGGCAAACTTTCAAATATAGTGTGATTAATAGTCTCTGACTTTCCCCCCTTAATATCCATTTGCTCTTGTTATATGTGCAGTGGATCCTTGAGTTACGACTGGCCTCACATCTGAACAACCTGGGTTATGATTGGAATTTTAGTTTTAATTTATGACCAAAGTCTTGAATTATGACCTGAATGGTGATCTTTCCTGTGTGGGGTTAATTGAAAAATCCTGGGCCAATGTCTCTCTGACACCGAGATCTGCCTGGAAGAAAGTGTGGCCTAAAATTATACAGGAGACAGACTTTGAAGGCTCACTCAGAGGAACTGTCTACAGAGGAACTTCAGCAACCTCCGGCTGAGCCACAGAGAATGGCAGCTGAGGAGCTTTCTGAAGAGGAGGGGGAGTATCAGCAATCAGTGCAGCAAAGTCCTTCTTCTGAAATAAAGGAAATCCTGAGAAAATGCACAGAGCTACAAACATTTGTAGGGAAAACCCACCCAGATAGAGAAAAAGGCAATTATTGCATTCACTTGCTTAATAACAATGCTGTGTCATACTACAGAACAGCGTTAAAGACAGAAACAGAGAACCTTAGACCAGTTTTTAGCTCTGAAAAGGTTGAGACCTAGTGAGCCAGAGGCAGGTCCTAGTGAGCTACAGACTCTCCCAAGGAGAGAAAGGACACCAGAGGGCCTGATTCCTGATGTTCTATGGAAGGAGACTCTCCTTCCAAACAATAACCACCTTCCTTTCCATCCTCCCTTCCTGTAGGCCAAAGATGTCCACTCACTGAATGGTGGGTACAGTATGAAATTGTTGTTTCTGGTGAACAGACTTTTGTGAAATTACTTATAGCACTTTTTTTTTTCTGGTACCAGGGATCCAACACAGGACCTTGGGCTTGCCAGGTAGGCATGGCGCCGCTGAGCTACATCTCCAGTCCCACTTATAGCCCTTTAAAAGCATGTACTTGAAAAGTAACCTAATAAGCCAAAAACACTTTATATAATTTTAAAGTGGTTTCTATCTAGTTTGTTGGGTAGAAATGTGTTGTACATAATCTGCGCATCTCCCTCAGTATTGCACTTTCTGACCTCCTGTTCCATGGTGCATACTGCATACACATTTCCATGGGCTTTAGCTGTCCACTGCTGTGCAGTAAACTACCCCAAACTCAGTGGTAAAACAGCCTTGATTTATTATTTCCCGTGATGCTGTGGGTCGGCAGGAAGGTTCCTCGGCTCCAGCTGTGAGTCCAATTGGGCACCTCCATTCTTCTTTCCCCCCAGTCTTCTCCATGCCCGGCTGGGCAGCCAGGACTTCTGGGAAGCATGGTTGCTGGCCTCAGAGAAGGAGGCTGTGCTCCCAGACCTCGGACTCATGGCCAGGGCCTTGAAAGGCTCTTCTCATGTCACAGCGCCTCCTTGAAGTCCTGTGCTGGCCCACGATGCCACGAATCCAAGGCAGTGCCAGTGTGGGAGAGGACACCAGAGGGCAGATCCCAGGACAGCGGCCTTCCCAGTGTGGAGCACCAGCTTCATGCTTATTCCTGAAGATGTGTACAATTGTGGATTCGATCTTTTCCAGAGCAACTTATTGAGAGCAGATCTGATATCAAAACTGTACATGGACAGGATTTGGACTCTGCAGGTCTGGGCCACAGGGCAGATGGAGTCCTTGCAGGTGAGTGAGCCAGCCGTCTAGGGAGGCCCCTTCATGTGTCCAGGTGTGACCAGCCTCTCCCCTCCTCAGTTGCTGCATTAATATAATAAGCCTTTTCTGATATTGATAGAGTCCCAAAGTACAGGGAAGATCATTTCCCCGGGGCATCTGTGCCAGCTCCAGGTTCTCTCTCTGGGCCCTCTCAGTGCAGGCAGCCCTGCCGAGCAGCAGCAAGTGGATTACTCACACCCATCCCCTGTGTGGGCCCCAGGCCCGTGGTCATCATCCTGCATGGATTTTAGAGGCTCCATTTTGTATTCCTTTAAAAATTCGTCAGATACACCTTTCCTTTCCCTGTTCTGTGTCACACACAGTGGGTACAGGGGCTTTCCATATGTTCCACGCTCACTCTGCCCATCTTCCCTTCAAGGTAGAGCCGCAAATCAGCCCAAGGAGCATAAATATAGCTCCTGTTGCAAATGCTCCTACATGGACTCCCACCAAAATAAATTCCAGGCAGATAGGAATTAGGTATAAAAAAGGAAACAAAAAATCAAAACATTTTTTTTTTAAGATGAGAGAAAATAAGTAAATAATCATTGAGGATAAGTATTTTCTTGGTTTAAAAGAGAAATGAATAATTATATAAGAAAAGATTGATAGATTTGATGGAAAACATTAAGCCACACTGAGTTGAGATGGGTAAAGACCATTTCTACAGCAGCAAGGAAAATATACCCCTAAGCAAAGGCCTTTGGCTTCCATACTGCATTACAGTGTGGACACTGAAATCCTCTTTCAGGGATATTGTGAAAGTAGTGGTGTACTCTGTGGAACAAAATGTACTGTGTTTAGAAAACAACACTCGATGCTTGAGATGCAAAATCATTACTGAACTTCTCAGTTAGGTCAAAATTATGATTATAGAGCTGGATATGGTGGTACGGTACATGTTTATAATCCGAGCACTCTGAGAGGGTAACACACATCTAAAATAAGATATATTTACCATCACCATCTATTGAATTAGCTGACTTGAAAATATATAATATCCAGGATTAGAAAAAGTGTTGTTAGCCAGGTGTGGTGGTGCACACCTGTAATCCCAGGACTCTGGGAGTCTGAGGCAGGAAGATATTAAATTCAAGCTCAGCTTGGGCAACCCCCTTAGCAAGACGCTGTCTCAAAATTTAAAAGTGGGCCTGGGAATATAGCCCAGTCCCTAGTATTGAATAAAAAAGGTGTCTTTTATTGCCCACTGCTGGGAGTGACACATGCTTACTTGTGGAAAATAAGCAAGTTGAGCAATGTGAATACGGAAGTTCAGCAAGCCTGTGTCCTTTGGCCCAATAAGTGCTCTTACAAAATTCCATCCTGAAGCTATAACCTGAAATACTTGAAAAGCTCATATTCAACATTATTCCTATTCTTTCTTCCTCTTTCTTTCCTTCTCTCTCTCTTTTTTCTCTTTCTTTTCCTCTTCCTCTTTCTCCCCCTCCTTCCCTTCCTTTCCTTTTTCTTTTTTGCTTTTCCATTACTAGAGATGGAACCCAGGGTCTTACACAAGGTAGGTAAGCACTCTGAGCCACATCCCCCGACCTCAACACTATTTCTAATACTAAAAAGTGAGAGGGGCCGGGGATTTAGCTCAGTGGTTTCACCACCTGCTGCGCAAGCGCAAGGACCCGAGTTCGATCCCCAGTACCAAAAAGAAAAAAAAGAGAATAAACAAAATATCTAATATTAATATTACAGCATTCATTTGGATTTTCTATAGCTACTAGGACTTACACTTAAATAACCTTTATAATATGGGACATACATTGTACCACTACACTGAAAATAGATTACAAAATTATACACACACAACTATATAAGGAAGAAACAGGAGAAGCCATAGTCATTCTGAGAGCTGCCTACAGTCAAGAGGAGCTTTGCATTTGGCAAAGGAAGTCTAGTTGAGTTTTTTTCTACTTTTCTGGGGATTTTCTTCAAGAAAAATGTATTTCCTTTGTAATAAAGGACTAAATGTGTAAAAAGGAAAATATTAGCGGTGGTGTCAGGTAGTTTCTCTGTTACCTCGGACTTGATCATTTGATTCATTCCTCCTGAGGGAAAAGGATCCTTGCTGGTCATTGCATTTTATATTTTTCAAGTTTTTGTTGCAATGTCCTCCAGAAGATCAGTAGGAGGGAAGGTGTTGGACGAGGAGCAGGAGGTGCAGGAGGGGGTGACAGGGCGGATTTGCACCTAGAGCTAAGAACCTAGAGCCGTGCTGGGGCCAGGAGGGTGGGGTGGGAACGGCTGCTGAGAATTTATACCGATGTGGGCTACAGAGTTCTCTCTCTCTTTTTTTCAACATTTCTATTGAAAACCCCACATCGGGCCTGGGACTTAGCTCAGTGGTTTGCCGCCTGCCCCACAAGCACAAGGTCCTGAGTTTGGTCTCCAGTACCAACAAAAAGAAAAAAAGAAAACCCCACATTGGAATAAAGTCCTGGAGGTCCCCTGCCCATACCCCCAAGGGTGAGGATGGAAGGCTTGCTCTGGGTTGTAGGGAGGCAACTAAAGGGTCAGGGGGCTTTAGCCCACCCACCATACACAGAAGCATCAGATACGGCCAAAGTTGTGGCGCAGGGAGGTGCAGAGCAGGAGGAAGGACCAAGTATGGAGCCAGCTCAGCATGCTGGGAACAGCTGGATGGAGACTACAGGCAGGGAGGGAGAAGCTAGCTGCCATTCGGGGTGCTGGGGAGAGACCATCTTATGCCCCTTCCCTCTGAGGACAGGTGAGGAGGTCAAGCCCTTCCCACCCCCTACACCACCCTCGGCCCCTAGGGTCAGGAACTTGGTCTTTGCCCAGCCAGCTGGATGCCCTCAGCAGGATGCAAGCTAAGGACTCTGGTGGTTAGGGTCATCTCCAGAGGCAGATGCGGCCCTAGGCTGCGGCACTGACACCCTGGCCAGCCACACCTCTCATCTTCTGGCTTCCCTGTCTTGGGTCTACCCTGTGAGCTCTCCTCCACCGGCTCCTGACTCCACTGGAGTCAGCAGGAGCTGCTTTGCTCCTATGGCTACTGGCATCGGGTGGTCAGCTGTGCAGCTGCAGTGTCCTGCAGTCTGCTCTTCGCCACACACCCTGCACCTAATCTGCCCCATGACTCCTTCAGGTCTGTTTTCTCTCTCCTGGGCCACTGCAGCAGCTTCCTACTTGGGCTGTCCCAGCCCTCTTTGCACCCTAAACTCTCAAGTGTCACTGACAGACCTTTTTTTGCTTTTGTGTTTTGAGACAGGGTCCCACTGTATAGTTCAGGCTGGCCTTGAGCTCACTATGTAGTCCAGGTTGGCCTCAAATTCGTGGTGATTCTGCCTCAGCCTCCAAGTGCTGGGATTACAGGAGTATGCCACCATACCTGGGTCACTGATGAACTTTTATCCTGTGACTTCCTGCTCAAGAGCTTACTTAGTTCAGAGCTGGGTGTGATGGTGCACACCTGTGATCCCAGTACTCAGGAAGCTGAGGCAGCAGGATCACAAGTTTGAGGGCACTCTGGGATACATAGTTACATAGTGAGACTATCAAAAAATAAAAAAAAGGAACCTAATATAGCTCGCTATCACCCATAGGTCAAGTCTAGGTGTTCCTAACCTTCTGTCATCCTGCCCCTGCCCTCTGACTGAAGAAGCCTGTGTTCTCCTTGAGGGTCTCTCGGTGGACCACTTTCTGCCTCCCTCAGTGGCAGTCCCTGTCCCATGTTGTCAGGGTCAGGGCCAGCTCTGGATCCACCTTGGGGCTCTAGGGCTTTGACTTGGGGTGGTCACTGACCTTCCCTGTGGAGGATCACCTGGAAGTTGCCAGTCATTTCTCTGAGCTGAACACTGCACAGTGGCCTTCCTGGCTTTTGTCCCCCTTTCCCTCGGTGAGGTCATGGGGGGCACATCCAAAGTCCCTCCTTCCTCTGCCACCATGGTCATCAGGAGGGTACAGGTGGGCCTGTACTCAGAAAAAGAGACAGACCTGGACCCCAGGCCTACAGAGGCACAAAGCTCCTCCTTGGCAGCAGCTACATGGACAAAGCCTGACCAGCAAGCGGACGCTGGGAATCAGGGACACCACAGCCCTGCCACCCAGGCTCCCTATCACCTGCACCAGTGCACAATCTTCCTGCTCACAGTCACTTTCTGACCACTGCCAGCCTGTGTGAGCTGGGTACCCACTAAGCTGGGTCTCCTGCCTGCAAGCATCCTGGCCCTGCTGGTCATTGTCCTCGACTTCTCTGCACCCAGCCAGGGTTGTAGCACCGTGCTCTCGGGTGAACACACCCTGGTTCCCAGGGAATAATTAGACCAGGCAGAGACCTCTCCCGTGTCTGTGTGTGTGCGTGTGTGCGTGAGTGTGTGTGTGTGTGTGTGTGTGTGTGAGAGAGAGAGAGAGAGAGTGCTTGGCTGAGGGGTTGGCTTGTTCCGTTCTGTGCCTGTCACCATGAGCGGCTTGGCAGCACTGCTGCTCTCTCCTGCTGAGACACCGAGGCGCTGCCTGCAGAGGAAACAGCAGATCCTCTAATTCAGGGGCAGGGGAGGAGAGCAAGGGTGCCTGAGGGCCTTCCAGGCCTCGCCACAGCTCTGTCCTCGACTCTGTCACTCAAGGGCTCTGGAACTTGTGGTGCAAACCACAGTCACCCTGGGTGATACTCTGTCCCCTGGATGTCCTCTCTCAGGACTGGGTGTGTGGGGCATGTTCAACTGTAGATTCTTGACTTTGAGAACACATTAAAGAGAAAATAGCTTTGTTCCTGATAACCAAGGTGACAGAGAAAAGCACACAGGGTAAATCTTTCTTATTGCTGTTTATTTTTAGGGCGTGATAATTGTATTAAAGTTAGACTTTTAGTGTTAGGGTTGTAGCTCAGTGGTAGACTGTGTGCTTAGCAAGCATGAGACCCTGGGCTTGATCCCAGCAACACACACTTGTGTGTGTGTGTGTGTGTGTGTGTGTGTGTGTGTGTTGGTAGTGGTACTAGGAATTGAACAATGAGTTATATCCCCAGCCTTTTAAAAATATTTTTTATTTTGGGACAGGGTCTTGCTAAATCATGAATTTGCCCAGGTTGGGCTTGAACTTACAACCTTCTGGCCTCAGCCTTCCAGAGTTTTGGTATTACAGGCCTTTGCCACCACCCTTGTTTCACAGTTGTCCTTTCAGTGTCCTTATGGGCTGAGGGTGTGGCTCAGAGGTAAAGTGCTTGCCTCCAGCATATGAAGCCCTTGGTTCAATCTGCAGCCCTGCAAGTAAAATAAAGTTTGGTGGGTTTTTTTGGTACCGGGGATCGAACTCAAGACCTTGCACTTGTGAGGCAGGCACCAGAGCCACTGAGCTAAATCCCCTGCCCATAAAGTTTTTATCTTTTAGGATAAGTACTAAAATATTTAGGGAGGGCTTTAAATGATACGACTGGTATTTACTTTGAAATGGGGGGAGGTGAGTGGAAGTATAAATAAAGCAAAACTATCCATGAGTGGCTAACTGAGGCTAGAGAAAAGATTTATTTTAATAGTCCATCTACAGGGCCGGGGATTTAGCTCAGTGGTTTGGACGCCTGCTATGCAAGCGCAAGGACCCGAGTTCGATCTCCGGTACCAAAACAAAAAACAAAAACAAACCAAAACAAAAATAGTCCATCTACAGTTGTATATATCTGAAGTTCTCCAAAATAAGCTTTCTTTTAAAAAAATCCCTAAAATACAGCCATCCAGAATATCCAGTGCTGACACCTTGGGACAGTTGTCACTTAAATCTGTCATCTGAACCCATGTTCTGTGTCTGGAGGCTGTGTTAATGGAAGCAAAAGTGCCAGCACCCACTTTCACAGCTGCCTTGTGTGGGACTCGACCCTGGCTCGGGCAGCCTCTTGCCTGCCCAGCCTGGCAGCAGAGGCTGGTGATGGGCTGGGCGTGTGGGATCCACTCTGGGGCGAGCTCACCCATCCCCTCTCTGGGTCTCCAGGCCACCTGCAGATATTTAGGGCTCCCCAGATTTCCCCCCACGAATTTCCTTTCTGCCTAAATTACCCAGAATTAGCTTTGTTTGCTTTTGTTTATAATCAAGAATCTTGGTGGGTAGACCATTCCAGGTGTTTGTTTGTCTTGAGAGAGGGTCTCACTAGTAACTGTGTAGTTCAGGCTGGCCTTGAACTCACCCCTCTCCCTCCACTTTTCCCACAAAAGGGCTGTGGGAAGGAAGTGAAAGGCATGATTTCCATACTCAGAGCTCGCCTTTGGCATTATGGCGGCAGAGTAGGGGGCTGGAGGGCGGAGGACAGTCTGAGCAGCCTCCCTAATGGGGGGCTCCAAGCTTGGCTCCAGGAGAGGGGGTTCAGCGCCCTGCTGCCTGGACCCTGCTGGTAAAAGGAGCGAATGTTTCATGGCTTCAAGGACTCTCCAGTCTGGTCCATTCCAAAACTCAATTCCCCACCTTCTGCTGCGGTCAGCTGTGTACTGCACAGGTGTGGAGGCTGAGAAGGGGTGAGTGAAGTGGGGATGCCGGCAAGGGACAGAGTGAAGGAGGGCCCAGAGAGAAGACCAGATGTCCTAGCTTGTCCTCAGAGGATCTGCTTCTGGGATCCTGGGCCAGGAGAAGGGAGAGCTGGCGTGGGCCTAGGGTGGGGGCCTGTCCAGTGCTCTCCGCATTAACAGAGCCTCCAAGCAGAAGCTGTCCTCCACTAGCGCCTACTGTGATGGGCCCTCTGCCAGAGCATCACAGATACCACCAGGGACAGTTATGCACCACAGCCACTCTGCCAGGCAGCTGTGATCACCCTGCTGTGCACACGAGAAAGGGAGACACAGAGAGGTCAGGCCACAAGCCCAGGGTCACACAGTGGTACAGATTAGGACCCAGAGTGCAAGGAAGGTCAGGCTGAACTCCAGGGAACAGACTGTATGGGTCCTGAGGCTGCCTCTGTCCTGACAGCCACCAGGATGCGCCTGCCAGCTGGCTTCTCCGAGGCCCAAGCTCCTACAGGGGTCTGCTTGCTGTCCCTGTCCCTACCCTAGAGGGTGGGTCAGCTGAAAATGCACTCAGGTAACTGTACAACTACCCTGGCCAGGGTTCCCTGGGAGGCTCTAAGTTTTCTTTCTCCTTTGTTGGTGAGTTCCTGCTTTCAGAACCCTGCTGGGCTGACAGGGTATGTGGCTCAGTGGTAGAGCAATTGCCCAGCATACACAAAGCTCTGGGTTCATCCCCAGCACTGTAAAAAGAAAAAGAAAACAGGAGTGCTTACTACACCATCAGTCTCCTGAGCTGGGACCAGAGACAGCCCAGTGAGCCAGGACTGCACTGCAGCTGTTCAGTGACGCTTATGCCCCCAAGTTCATGCTGAAGTCCTAACCCCAAGGTGACGGTGTCAGGAGGTGGTCAGGTTATCCCTGGAGCCGTCTGAGTGGGAGAGTGCCCTTAGGAGGCACTTGAACTGTAACAGTGACAGAAATAAAGCAGACAAACAAGCTTAAATATCGTACGGTTTCTCTTATATGAGAAACCCAAAGAATAAATAAATTAAAGAACAAAATAAAAATAAATAAAAGGTAACAGGGAGATAGAGCTTTTGGAAATGGGAAGGGGACCAAGAGATAGGGAGGTATAAAAAGAATGAGGATGTGTCATGCACATGTACCAACAACCCACCATGAATGCATTTGTTATTATATCACAAACATGTACAAGAAAATAAAGGAGGCCTCAGAGGGCTGGAGGTGTAGTTCAGTGGTAGAGCATTTGCCTAGCATGTGTTAGTCCCTAGGTTCAACCTTCAGTACCATACCCAAGAAAGAAGAGGAAGAAAGGAGAAGGAAGAGGAGGAAAAAGGAGGAGAGAGAAGGAGGAGGACAAGGAGGCACCAGAGAGCTCTTTGACCCCCTTCCACCATGATTCGAAGACACCGAGCAAAGCTGCCATCTGTGAACAGAAAGCAGGCCCCAAGCGGACACCAAACTGCCACACTTCAGTCTCAGACTTCCGGCCTCCAGGACCGAGTTCGGCTGCCAGTCCCCAATGTCTGGTTGTCATCACCCGAATGGGCTCTGCCAGCTGCGTTCAGCAGCAACCCTGTCACTTACTCTCCAAACCCTCCTATGTGGAGGCTTCCAAGAGTTTTTTTTTTTTTTTTTTTGGTAGCAGGGATCGAACTCAGGTCCTTGCGCTTGTGCAGCAGTTTTTTTTTTTTTTTTTTTGGTAGCAGGGATCGAACTCAGGTCCTTGCGCTTGTGCAGCAGGCGGCGAAACCACTGAGCTAAATCCCCGGCCCAAGAGTTTTTTTTTGTTTTTTGTTTTTTGTTTTAATTTTTATTAGTTCGCATTTGCAGCACATAATGATTGCACTCCCCGTGGGGAGCTGGGGCACGTACACAACACGTCGCAGTCCTCTCTTCTCTTGCCCCGTGTGGGAGAAGGCACGCAGTAACAGTGAGAACGGTCGCTTCTCAGAGCTGAGTGGAGTGATTCGATGAAGAGCTCAAGACGCAGCAGCGCAGCAGAGCAAAAGGCTGCGAGCTTGGAGCCCCTGCTGCCAGTGCGCAGGCGCCCGGCCAGGCTGGTGAGAAAGGGTTTGGAGGCAGAAGGGGCAGCGTTCAAACCCAGCACTGCATCCCTCTGACCTCTGCATCGTCACTGAGCCTCTCTGAGCCCAGGGTCCTCAGTAGTGCC
>NW_004624838.1:1297770-1390270 GCF_000247695.1 Heterocephalus glaber | reverse complement strand
AAAAGATGAAAGCCCCCAATTTACTGCACCTTTTATTCAGTACATCGGGAGAAACAAATGTAACAGATGCCTGGGGAGTGGTGGAATTCCTAGATCAATGAGGAACTATGCAGATGAAGACTGGTTCCTCCCAGGATGTCTTCAACTGCTGTAATCTTGTCCTGGAACATCACAGGATCACTGGAACCTTGAGGTCTCAGTTGTGACCGGAGGCCAAAATGGAATTATGTCTCGAAATGCCATTGCTGGCGCATAGGCAGGAGAACTAGGCCTAATCAAATGATTTTTCCCCAAAATTATGAAGGGGAGGGGAGGGAGGGAAATCAAACAGTGAAGTAAGGAACCAGAGCTTACTTGGGAGTTTTGCAGATGACAAAGCCCAGCCTGAGGGTTGGGGCCTTGAAGAGAAAACCTGAAACCTAATAGAGGAGTGGGCATGCAGGGCTCAGAAGAGGGCCCTCCCTGCTGTGACCACGGAGCAGGAGGCCCCTACTGGGTAGATGGTCTCCCTGGGCATGGTGGTATAGGTCTGTAATCCCACCACAGGGGAGGCTGAAGCAGGAAGATCGTGAGTCTAAGGCTAGTTTGGGCTACTTAGAGAGTTCAAGGCCAGCCTGGACTAGACTGAAACCATCTCTGAGGGGGGAAAAAAGAGTTGGTCTCTAGGGAGGCAGAGATGGGGCAGGCCACACCCCTTTGTCTAGTTTCTTCAACCTTCCAGAACTAGAGTGGATGTGTCTGGATGAATCAGCACATGTTCAATGCCATTACAGGGGGCAGACAGGTCATTTCTGAGCAGGAAGCACTAACGGCGTCATTCCAAAACTGGACAGCAAAGTTTCCAACCTTTGTTCTTTTGGGTGCAAGAGTGTGGATATCTCCACCTCCCCCACCACATCCGGTCTACTTGCTCCCTGAGCAAGCCGAACCAAACCAATGTTCTTATGGGAGCATTTACACCTATGCTTAGGGGCTCTGGGATGGACAAGGGCATTCAGCGTGAGTTGGGACACTCGACACAAGCACCTCAGGAGGAGAGCAGCACCAGGGCTTGGCAGACGGACTGAAGTTGCAGGGAGGGAACCTATTGGGGTTTGACCAACTCTGCGGTGATGCTCTTTATGCAAAGGAACCGCCAAGTGCTGGCTCCTTTTTGCCTGAAATGAAGGTGACCATCAGAGTTATTTGACTTTGACCTCACTTGCACGACAGGGAAGGAATAATGTAATAGTAACATCTCCTTAGATCTCAACTAGTGTACATGAATTGTGTCTATATACATTTCTGCTTCTTTTTTGAACAAGGGATTAAACCCAGGGCCTTTACATTGAGCTACATCCCCAGTCTCCCTTTTATTTTTTAATTTTAAAACAGAGTCTCACTAAATTGCCAAGTTGCCCAGGCTGGGCTCAAACTTGTGATCCACCTGTCTCAGCCTTTCAGAGTGCTGGGATTATAGGTGTGCACCACCATGCTCTACTACCTCTCTGGATTTTAGAGATTATTTTCTATCTTACTTTTTTCTACCTAGGCAAGAAATACATACCACTAACTATGGAGCATCTAAACCCATGTTTCACAAGTTACTGATTTACTGTGAAATCTGCAGAATGATTCAGTAGAATTAGTAGATTGAGCTAATGAAGAGTCTTCAAGCTTTTATTATCATTTTTATGCTACAGCCAGTAGCAAAATAGGTAGAGTCAGCGATGCAATGCACTTGAATTTTACTGCCTGGAAACAGTAAGTAAGCCTCCTGCCTCCTGCAAAGTTGTGTTGGACAGCCCATTCCACCTGGATTTGTTTTTCCACTGTGAAATGTGAGGTGCCATAGCTTTTATTTTTCTTTAGCACTACATGCCTGGCACTCTGCTGGATTTTTACATGGCATTGTCTTGTGCAGTGCTCATAATAGCCCAGTTTTTGAATGAGAAAACTCAGCCTCAGAGGGAGAGCATTTGCTGAGAGACGTCAGTGCTGTCCTATTTCTTTTTTTTTTGTACCAGGGATCAAACTCGGGTCCTTGCACTTGTGAGGCAGGTGGCAGAACCACTGAGCTAAATCCCCGGCCCTGTCCTATTTCTGATTCCATGACCTTAGGAACTTCTACTATTACAAGTGAAATCTTTCCCACTGCTATAAAATATGAATTCTGAAACTGGGCATGGTGGTGCATGCCTATAATCCCAGCACTCAGGAGGCTGAGGCAGGAGGATCACAAGTTCAAGCCCAGCCTGGACAATTTAGGGAGACCTTGTTTCAAAATAAGAAATAGAAAGAAAGGGCTTGGGATTCAGCTGCGTGAAATTCCCAGGACCGCAAAAAACACAAAACCCCTCAGCATCCTCCTCTTGTCCAGTGTAATTTCCTAGAGTGGAAGTAGGGTCCTGAGATAGCCTAAATCAAGGGGAAACAGAAGGACAAACCCAAGCAGCCTGGTGCTGCCCCACACTGAGACTGGCACTCCCTATCATGCTTATACAGCCTCCCTCCCACACTCGGCCCAAGGCTGCTGTAAAGCTGCACTGCGAAGCTGTGTGCATGTGAGAAACTTCTCTGAAAACGCCCCATGCTGCCTCCCCCTGCCCCAGCCCCACCTCCACCTGAGCACCCTGAGACTTTCAGAATCGGGTCCCCCTGACAGCCCCAAGACAGTGATCACCATAACTGTTTGTAAAAATCTGTTTAATAAATATACATCTCAGAAGTACCAAAATAATTACCAGCAAAATACACTATCTACACCATTTACAGGAGATCAGCACAAACCTTGACAGGTAGTGACTTTACCCCACACCACTGCGCACCTGGCTGTCTGTCACATGTCACGAGACACAACCAGGTTCAGCCACTAACTCCATGGTGATTCAATCAAAAGCACAATAAATAAATGTGGTTCTTTCATCAAATTCTGGATAACTTTCTCCCTAAGCTCCAACAAGTTGCAGTTAAAAGGGGGTTGGCTTTGAATTCCAATGATCTTCCTTGTTCCCCCAGGCCAAGTTCACAAAAATTTCAGAATGAGGGCAGATCTGCTGTGGTACTGTCTGGGGCCAGGGCCTGTGCTGTGTGGTGGTAAGAATACCCTTTGAAGTTTTCCTCTTTTTTCTTTTTCTTTTTTTTTTTTTTAGAAAAATAAAACTCTCTTTTTGTACAAATATACAAGTCCATGTTCTTCTTGACACTTTCCACTCATAATGTCAAGCGCTGACCTCCAAACACACAATCATCATACGGCAGCTAAAAACAAAAGAAAAAAAAGACACATTAAACCTGTAGAACTTTGCCAAGGATGACTGGAAGGCTGCTACTGGCAACAGCTCAAATATTCTTGGACTGCTTTTTCCATAACTAAAAGATAATGAACCTTACAGATGGGGGCAGTTTTCCTTTAATACTCCCCTACTTTTAAAAGGTTAAACTAGCCAGTCATGAATTATATGCCTGTAATAGAGGCTGATGCAGGAAAAAGATCACTGAGTTCAAGCCCAGCCTGTGCTTAGTTGGCCTAGACTACAGTGAGACCCTGCCTCAAAAAACCATTAAAAAGAAAAAAAAAGGCAGCATCAGCTAAATTATTGTTGGGGTGTAGCTCAGTGGGAAACACATGCCTACCAAGCATGAGGGCCTGGGCTCACTCCCCAGTCTCTCCAGAAATGTAAGCTATCAAAACCAGAAAGACACAATCCTGGGATACTGGTTATGTACACCGAAGTTTGAGGAAGTAAATTATGCTGAGACTCCTATGATCAATAGTTCTAGGGCCCTGGGAGAATGGCCCTGTCCTTATTTCTGGCAGTGCCGAAGATGTTAAAGGGACTCACCTCATCCTCTGTGAATTCTGACTCTGTGTCATAGCTCTCTTCATCCTCACTCTCTGGCAGCATCTGAAGGTTTTTGAGGGTCAGCTGGCCCAGCTGCTGCTGAATCCGGGTGCTTGGCCGGCCCCAGGTGAGCTGGTATGGGGAGTAGCCTTGGTAGGTGACTCTGTTGACATCAGCCCCACACTTCAACAAGAGTGACACGAGGTCAGGATTCTGAAGGTCCACTGCGAGGTGGAGGGCAGTCCGGCCATTGCAGGGCTCCTGAGGCGCAAAGAGATTTGAGATGCTTACGGCTGAGTTTGGAATTGCTGCTTGCAACAAGAGCGTGGCAGTGTTGCTGGGGAGGAGTCCTAACCCTCCATCTGGCGGCATGAAGCACTCACCTGAGCATTGACATCAGCACCCAAGGACACCAAGAGCTCCACGATGCCTAGGTAGTTGTGGATAGAGGCCAAGTGCAGACATGTGTGGCCTAGAAGAGAAAAGGCAAAAACATGTAAGTATTTGTTCAAGCCTCACATCTGACACAGAAGCTTTCTCCTATCCTTTTAAGGAACATGTGTGCTGAGTTTTAAGAACTCAGTACAGATTCTGCATGAACTTTATAAAATCTTTCTCATGTTGGAATGTACCATTGTAGTTGGTGGCCTGCAGGATGGAGTGGAGGCGCTGTGCGGTGCAGGTCTGTGTCAGCACTCCAACACTGGCCAGGCAGCCCTGCTCGCAGGCAAGGTGTAGGGGGGTGTTTCCTCGAAAGTCCCGGAGCTCAGGATCACAGCCAGCTTCCAGAAGTGCCTGAGTAATTTCAGGCTGCTTGGTGATCACAGCCAAGTGCAGTGGAGTCTGCAGGCGGAAGAGGAACAGAAAGAGGATAAGCCATGGAGCAAACCCACAATCCGATTTCCCCAACCCGGACATCTGCTTGTGGACACTGCTCCTCCCAGACAGGTACAGGGGGCCAGGCAATTTCCAGAGGCCCCGGGCGGGTCATAAAGACCTCAACAAAAGAGTGGAATGTTCTTCACTCCATAGGATGTTGGCTGATTTGTGTGCCAGAGAAACAGTGACTGATAATTTAGAAAGGATCCGGGGGCAACTATCCAGCTCCATTCCGCGTCAGACAGGGTACAAGGCCCGGTGAGTAGCGCACCTGCTGCAGGTTGTTCTGGAAGTTGAGGAAGGCCAGGTCTCCCTTCACCTGGCGGATCACTTCCATGGTCAAGGCCTTCTCTTCATGGATGATGGCCAAGTGCAGGAACCTGAGGGTGAAGAGGGAAACCCCCAGGGGTGGTGAGCACGCTGCGTGGGGCCCAGGCTGCAGGGATTGCGCAAGGCCGGGGTATCTGGAGGCCGAGGCCGCGGTGTTTTCCGCGCGGTTATTATGAGCTGAGTGTTCCTGGCAGGCGCCCAGGGACTTTCCGGGCCCCACCCCCAGCGCGACGGCGCCAGCCTGGTCCCCTCCCCTCCCCCCGGCCGGAACGCCCTGTACTTCCCCTCCCGGCCGCGCGGCGCCCGCCCGGGCCCAGAAACTCCCGCCCGCCTTATGCAACCCCGGCCTCGGCGGAGGGGGCCAGGGGGAGGGGGTGTGGCGCCCCGGGCTGCACAGGGGTCCGCGACCCCCGCCCGGTCCGCGACCCGCGCAGCCCTGCACACCCCTGCACGCCCCCGCGGCCCTGCAGGTCCCGGCCCGGCCCCGCGCCCCGCCGCCCGGCCCGCGGCACTTACGAGTCTCCGTCCTCCGTCAGCTGCTGCTTCCAGGGCTCGGCGCCGCGCGGCGCCTCCTGCGGCTCCAGGCGGATCTCCCGCAGCTCCTTCACCATCTGCTCGTACTCCTCGTCCTTCATGGAGTCGAGGCCGCTGTCGTGGCGGTCGTCCAGCAGGCGCTCCTTCTTGAGCCCGTCGCGAGGCCCCTCCATGGCCCACTCCGGGACGCGCTCGGCCGGCTGGAACATGGCGCGGTGCCGGGTGCGCTCGGCCGCAGGCTGCGCGCTGTGGTCCTCGCTGAGTGTGGCGCCGGCCTCGCTCTGTGCGCCGCCGGCTTCCTCGCGGTGGTGTCGCTGGCGGGCAGGACGGCGAGCTCGGGCTGTTGTGGGCTCGGCAGCGCCGCCGCGGCGCCCTATAAACTCTGGCAGGGGATTTCTCCGGGGCGGGGTCAGGCGCGGGGAATTTCCAAGCCAGTCAGACCAGAAAAGAGAACTGACTTCGTCCTCTGCTAAGCACCTAAACCCTGAGCCGGGGTTCATCAGAGAAACTCCCTGCGATGAGCCACTGGGGTCATTGTCCGGGAACTTTTTTGATGAGCTCTGAGTGGTGGAAAGTCCTCTCGATGAGCCCCCCCCCCCCCCAGGTACTTCCCTGCAGCCTGCACTCAGTAATCCTGACTCCCTGCAAGAAACCTTCTTTCCCTGGGGTTTCCCACGATCGATTTGATTTGGGGTCGTCAACTGCTGAGATCCAAAGGACGCAGACGGTGGTTCCTGTTTGGGGTTTGCCAACTTGCCGGTCCTTTCCGTTTTTCTGATATTTTGAAAACTCAAGAGTGGAAGTGATGGCTAGGTGTAGGAATTTGCTTCCACCAAATTTCTTTGTGCAGGGAAGGACATGGGTGGTTTAGAAGGTCGCAAGCCGTCTGTGTTTCTGCCAATAGCAGCTCTTTGCATTGCAGAGACATTTGGCTGCCGCCCTCCCACACATCATAAGAAACTGCGAAAGCTCTGGCATTAAAAACCTAAATGCTTGGCGAACCCTCAAATCATTTTTTAGGGATTAATGATCCTGTGGACTGGAGGAGGGGAAAACTCGGGCTCTGTATGAGGAAAGTACTAAATAGGGACCATGATTTCTTTTTTTCCAAGTAAAGCAAGGTGTTGATCTTTGTAGTTAGTAGAGGTTCAGGATGCCTTGCAATATTGAAATAACTACTGAGCTCATGCTCTCTGATTTACAACGAGCTGCTGCAGAGAAAGGAGCCCGAGCTTACTTGTGGGTGCCCAGCTGAACAACTGGGTTAGTGCCTTGCCTGAGATTGGCCCTTAAGGATAGCTGCAAAGTACCTGTTAGCCATCCTTCAGGAGGCTCAGCCAACCCTAACATTGCCCCCACCTACCACTGCTGGCCCTTAGCCCCCCATCCCCAGGCTAGCAATTCGAGCTATCCTCTCCTTGAGGGGAGCCACTCTGAGAGAAAGGGGTTTGGCCTGACCATCTACCCTCTGGTTTCCCCTGCAGAATTAGAACACATGCTCCTCCCACCCCATCTCCTAGCCTGCAAGCCAAGGGTTGAATGCTCCAACTACTTCTAGAACTGGTCCAGGCAAAATAAAACACCTTGGCCCAAGTTCTTCAAAATTAACCGCAGGAGGTCTCTGGTAGTTGTGCAGGGATTTCTGGTGATTATTGCAATCATCTTTTCCTAACTGGCCAGACACTAACCAGCCCTTCTTCATATCTCCATCCCCTCCCCAAGTATTTGAATGTAGAAAAAAATGAATCTATAAGGTGGATACAAAAATATGAGGAGAGGATGTGAAGACTTCCCGGGGATTGACTCCACTGTCTGCAGGATTCTCAGGCAAATGTACAGTTATTGAGGTAAGGGGCAACAGTGACTATCAGTAGATCTCAAATTCCAGGTTCTGCCGCTAGTTAATTGCATGTATGGCAGAGGTCAGTTACCTTTTTTTGTGGTATACTTGCTTTTTTATTAATAAGGGATTTAATGTTATTTAAGTTCTTTGGTGGCTTAAAAAGTTGTATTAGAACTTGTGCACAAATGCGTGTCTAACCCTCCTTTGGAAGGGTGACTGTGGCTTTTGGAAAGATCACAGTATAATTTTTTTTAGTACCAGGAATCGAACTCAGGGCCTCGAACTTGCCACACACTATAAATTTTTGAAAGAACTGCAACATTTTATGCATCATATTCTTAGTTTTCAGAACTAATCCTGTGAGATAAGTATTGTTCCCACTTTCCTAAAAAGAAACCGAGATCCATAAAACATTACCCAGGCACCCTATAGCAGTTTTTCTTATTCTTATCCTGATACAGTAATCATTTGGCCAATGAAGTTGTAGTATTAACATTTGAAAATATATTGTGAAAATGAAACTGAATACACCATAATTTGGAATATACTCAAAAGTATCTTCTATTCCAACTGTTAGGTAAAATAGAGAGTGAGTGTTCCCCTACGTGGGGCTATTTGCTTTTTAAAAAAATGCACAGCAATGTCGAACTCTAAAAGCTCCACTTATAAGGGGCACGTAAGAAGATTTGGGGCTGCAGTTATAAAAACTCAGGAATAGTTTTCTCTCCAGCTCCTCTGATGGTTTTGTACTTGGGACTGGACAGCCGGTAGGACCTGGTGGTCCGTGTTCCCGATTTAGTGCGACACCTAGTGGTAAGAGGCAGCCCCAGCTTTCCTTGATTAGTCACATGGCCTTTTGAAATATCTAGTGGTGCCTCCAGCCTAGCAGAGGTGGGAATTCCCAAGGAGCAACCTATTGTTTTCCTGCAAGCCTAGGAGATGGTTTTGAATAATGCGATCCAACAGGTTTTTCTCTCCACATTGTCTAAGTCAACGAACATTACAAGTTAGGTGAAAGGAATGTACTTGGACATCGAAACCACGAGCAGATTGGCTTTTTTGGGGGTGGTATACAAAAAAGAAGATGACAACACAAGGGCCTGGTTTTTGGTTTATTGTGGACCCTTTGGTACTTGGAGTTCCTCAGCATTGAACCAGGGGCTTCATGCATGTTAGGCTGACTCGACCCCCTGAGCTACACACCTAGCCCTTTGTTTTTTTGTTTGTTTTTAGTGCAGGAAGTAAACGAGTGATAAGTTTCACCTCAAAGCTGGTTTGTATATTAACTCAGGACATGGCCATAGAGAATGACAGAGTGGCCAAGTGACCCTCCCAGGGGCAGCCTCATGGGAAAAGGAGCATTGTTGGGGCCCCATGGGGCTGCAGGTACCCCGTGACCTCTTTCTGGCTGGGAAATGCACAGTCTGGACTAAACCTGCTGTCTGAGGTGCCTGGTGGTAAGCAGCATGGAGATTTTCTGTAAGTTCAGCCAGGTGGTCCAGTAACCTCTGCTTTTCCTAACATTAGGGGCAGGGTGGCCTGTGCCATTTAGCCTGGCCAGTGAAACCTAAATTGGATCCTGCAGAGTGAACTCAGGCTACCCACCACTCAGTACTGCCGAGCTTCGAGAGAGGAGCCATGACCGCTCTCGAAGGGCAGGCAGGGCAGGCACACTCCTGATGAGTGGCCCATGCTGGCGCTCTTCCTGTATATCCTGCTTGCAACCTCAGACTCAGTCTTCTTTCCCCTGTGAGGGTCAGCAACTTTCTATACCCACAGAGCCGGAGCCCTGTGCTGTGGATCTTCATTCACAGTGAAGTGAAAATGTCAAGGTGAGCTTCTTTGGCTATACACTCTTTGGTTCAGTGGGGATTAAAGCCTCAAACTCAAATACGTCTGCCCAGGAACCAGACAGATCTCTAGGAAGAGTGAAGTCCGCTTGAGCCCAAAGGGAGCAACCAGATCTCCAGCAGCACAGGCCCCGGTGTGCTTCCCTCCCTGGCCATGCAGCACTGAGTGCAGCAACAACTTTCGTGTTTTGTATTTGTTTTTCTTTTCTTGGGTGCTGGGGCCTCGAACAAGCTAGGCAAGTGCTCTCTCTGCCCCTGAACTACACCCCCAGGCCTCGTCCATTGTTAAAGAGAAGAAAACAAACCCATACAGGAGGACTCACAGTGGAGAAAAGCCCCCGATGTGAGGAATGTGTTAGGGCCATTACTTCTTCCGCTTCTGTTGGTTGACATGAAAAAACTCATTCTGGAGAAAAACCTAGGAAAATGTGGAATGTGGAAATATGTTTTATTTCTTTCACATCCATTCAAAGTCCCACAATAATGTACACTACTGGTAGACCTTATAAATATAAGAATGGACACTGAGCAGAAGCCCTATTTATTTGGATGAAAAAGGAAAAATCATGTGAGAACTCCTTTTGGAAAGAAATCTTAAAAATGTAAATAATATTCAAATCTGGATGCAAATTGTTACGTAATGCTCAAAATCTCACAACATGAGTGAAATGTTACACCATCTGTGAGTATGTTGTTTATCAGTAGCACATAACTGAAGAAAATTTCTTGGCAAATAAAAAAAGGTAAAGAAAAGAGATTTCAATGTGAAAGTTTTCAAATTTTGACGCATCATGAAAATCAAACAATGCATTTCTGCATCTTTTGGCTAAAGAGAGAGAGCCCACAGGCCTTGAGTTTACAGCCTCGTTTCCCAGCCCAGGTGTAATGTTTTAATGGTAATTTCTGCTCCTGTGGAACAGGAGAAGGGTGGCATCAGCAGAGTTGGAACTGACTCTGAGGCCTGAAGAGAGTTGTCCATCACCCAAAGCAATGTTCAAACACTACACCACAAAATAAATGCAAGTCCAAAAAACTTCTGACTTTTTTGTGTGTGTGTTTGCAGTACTGGGAGTGGATCCTAGGGCCTTCACAGGGAGCTAATCCCCAGCCTGTTTTTTATATTTTTATGTTGTGACAGGGTCTTGCTAAATTGTTAAATTGTCCAGGCTGGCCTTGAACTTGCAATCCTCCTGCATTCAGATGCCCAGAACTCTGGGATTACAGGAGTGCACTGCCATACTCGGCAAAGTTCTGACTTTTTCACAAGCACCCAGTATGTACACATTTTTAATTTTTTAGTCCTCTTAGCCAGTAAGCATCCTGTGCAGGGCTCTTACAGTGCTGCGCCCCAGCCACATGCACAAGGAAGGAGGAGGCCTGCACATGTGGCCCTTGGCCGGGATCCCGGGCTCTCCCTTTTCATGGCTTGTTGGCAGCAACCAAATAATATTTGTAGGTGTGTGGGGCTGCTCAGGCTCTGTGGGTTCTGGGAGGAGTAGCTGGATCAGGAAGGCAATGTCTGAAGAGCACGTCGTTCCCCTGGATGCCATTGTCCTGTGTAAATTCGCTGGCATTTAGTCAGGGTGGGAGGAGATTTAGAAACAAGACAGATCCACCCTAGAGCTGATGCTTGGCAGGATATGAGACACCAGCAGCTAGGCCCGTCCTTGGCCACCATAATTAGGTGAGGGGCTCACGATCCTGTTGACATCAGGGCAAAACCAAACTCACCACCAGACTCACACTGCCAAACTGTGTGAAGTGGGAACATTTTCTCCTTAAGGTCTAAGGTCTTAGGAATAGTTTAGGACAAAGGTAAACAGTGGGAGTTGCTAAAAGATTTGTTCTAAGGCCGTTACTGGGGAAGGATACCTGCAATGCTGTTGATTCCCAAAGTAATTCTTAGTTGAGTTTTACACACTACAGGCAAATGTGAGACAGAGTAAGAGGAGCAAACAGAAGCCATGGAGAAAGGGGTGGATTGGCCCAGAATGTTTGTTCTTTCTAGCAGGTCCTGGCTGTCACAGTCCAGTCCCATGACTGTCACATATTCCCCTTGAATAAGTCACTTAGCTTACCTCAGGAATGCTCATTATTTCCTGTATCCTGGCAATACAGGATTTTTTTTTTTTTTTTTTGTATAGGGGATCACACCTAGGGCCTTATGCATGCTAGGTAAATGTCCTACCACTGAGCTGTATCCCCGGACCACTAGAAGTGTTCCCTAAATCATTCCTAAAGATTTTTTTTAAAAAAAAACCCAAGAACACAGATACTTTTAGAAAGTGAGGTAGATTAATGCATCACCAAGTCTTTCAATGCTAATATTTGAACATTGGGCCCTTGGGAGAGTGGGAGAAATCTGGAAGAGGGGTATTCCTGCACACATTGACAGAGACTCAGGGGGTCAGGGGAATCGGGCTGGGGTAGACAGCACAGGGTGGGTGTTGTTAAATAAATGTTATGAAGATGATGATGAAGAGAGACCAGGCATGGTGGCACATGCCTGTGATCTTAGGATGTGAGAGGCTGAAGTAGGAGGATCACCACAAATTTGAGGCCATCTGGGCTACATAGTAAGTTCAAGGACAGCATGGACTACTCCCTACACTCTGTCTCAAAAAGCCAAAAAATAGGGCTGGGGATTTAGCTCAGTGGTTCTGCCTGGTTCTGCCACCTGCCTCGCAAGTGCAAGGTCCCAAGTTCGATCCCAGTACCAAAAAATAAATAAAATAAAAAACCAAAAAATAAAAAATAGCAGGGAAGTGAACGTAGAACCCAGTCACCATGTTGACTCTGTCACCACCTCCAAGATGCCAGGACATCGGAAAACACCAAGCAGGATTTCAGGGCAGGGAAGGTAGGGACACAGGAGAAGTAGAAGGGGCTGCCCATGGGTTTAAGGGTGTAGAGAAACCACAACGGAATAAATCCACACGAAAAGGTAAGCAGTGTGGAGGGTACTGTCTGCAGCGACATCTCCTGGCCATTTATGGAAGAGCTTTTCTCCGAGGAATCACTATTTTTATTATTATTTTTTGACAGGGTCTCTAGGTAAAAGTTCAGGCAGGTCTCAAGCCCAGTATCCTCCTGCCTCAAGCCCAGGATCCTCCTGCCTCAGCCTCTGGGATTAGTGCTGGCATGCACCATCACGTCCAGCATATCATCTCCTGGAGGTGTGGAAAGCTAGGTGAGGACGTACACTGAGGCTAGATATTTGGTCGTGCACCATTTACCACAGTGCCAAGGAAAGACCCTCTGCCTGTGAGCTGGCCTCTCCAGCAGCCCCTTGGCCAGTCAGCTCTGTTCACTGTGGTTCTGAAATGGCACCCAGACCTCTTCCCATTCCTCTGGCCCCTGAGGAGTGAAGGCCCTGTTGTACCGTGGTAGCTGCTTCTTTTTTTTTTTCTTTTGGTACTGGGGATCGAACTCAGGTCCTTTGTTGAAACCACTGAGCTAAATCCCCGGCCCCCATGGTAGCTTCTTGATTTGTTGCTTATATATTTATTGAACAGAATTTGATATAATTATCAAATATTGACATCTTCAGACCTATTCTTTCGGTAAGTATCACTTCCCGCCCCCACACACTGCGGATTGAACCCAGGGCCTTCACACTGAGCTATACCTCCAGTCCTTTTTAAATTTCTATTTTGAGACATGGTCTCACTATGTTTCACAGGCTAGGCTTGAATTTAAGATCCTCCTGCTTCAGTCATGAGTCACCACACCTGGCCGCCCTCTTATTTTAAATGAAATTGAGGCTAGGGCTGGGGATTTAGCTCAGTGGTTTTGTCGCGTGCTGCGCAAGCGCAAGGACCCGAGTTCGATCTCCGGGACCAAAAAAAAAAAAAAAAAAAAAAAGAAATTGAGGCTCATAAAGCTGAAGGAGATGGGTATGGTGGCACACACCTGTAATTCCAGAAGGCTGAGGCAGGAGGATTGCCATGAGTTGGAGGCTAGCTGGGGTTACATAGTTCAAAGCTGGCTTGAAATGCATAGTGAGATGCTGTCTCAATCAACCAAACCAAAAGCGAAAACAGCTGAAGGAATTCACCCACTAGGCAGTCTTGGACCAACCATGTAAATCCATCCTTCCCCTGCTCCCCACCAAACCCTACAATGTTGTTTGTTGTTTGTTGCCTTTTTTTTTTTTTTTTAGTTTTCAAAGGTATTGGCTTACATTATACTTATATTTTCCATAGTTTAAATTTTTAATTAGTTTTTAAGTTGAAAAGTAACATGTATGTGGTTAAAAAAATCAAGATGTCTAAAAGGGTTATAATTATACAATTCACTTTCTTGGGTCTGGGATGGTGTAGCTCAGGGGTAGAGCACATATTTAGCAAAACCCGAGGCCCTAGGTTTGATCTCCACTGCCACACACAAAAAATTCTTTTTACTGCTGGTTTTTTTTTTTTGGTTCCAGGAATCGAACTTAGGTCCTTGAGCTTTTGGGGCAGGCGGTGGCACCACGGAGCTAAATCCCCGCCCCTTTTTACTGCTGTTTTAAATACATATTTCCATCAAGAGATGGAAGGAGGGCTGGGGATTTAGCTCCATGGTGCCGCTGCCTGCCTTGCAAGCACAGGGTCAAAGTTTGATCCCTGGTACCGGAAAAAAAAAAAAAAAGAGAGATGGAAGGAGGGGGAAGGGACAAGGCAAGGGGAAGCTGAAGGAATTAATATGTGTTATGTACATGCGCCAACTCCCGCATGGTGAATGTAATCATTATGTACTGCAAACATGTACTAATAAAAATTAAAATTTGAGGAAGAAAATAATGCATGTTTCCTCTTACGATTTTGTGTAATAGAATTGAGGCAGGAGATTAGGGCATGGCAAAGTGGCTGGGCAAGCAGGCATGACCTATCAGTCACAGGGACTCAGTGCCTGCACAGCACAGCTTCCAGGCCCTGCACCTGGCACCAATCAGAGAATGCTGCCTTCAGTCCTTCGGAACAGATCAAACAGGCTTTTGATAGGGCGGCCTAGGCCTGCCATCCGAATGGTTGGCATAAAGACGGCGGCCCCTGGCCTCATGGCCGCTGCCTCCTCTCTTTCTCAGTGGTCCAGTTTTCATTCTGCATATTTCTTTTCCTACTTTAATTGGCCTGCACTCACTCTGCAGAGCACTTCTATCTTTTCTTACCTTTAATACATTTAATGAATATAAAACCCCACTACTTGGTTTCCTATCCAATTCTTTGTTCAGAACAAGAGGGCTGGGGATTTAGCTCAGTGGCACTGTGCCTGCCTCGCAAGCCCAAGGTCCTAAGTTCAATTCCCGGTACTGCCAAAAAAAAAAAAAAAAAGAACAAGAGCCTAGAAAGGACCCCTAGGAAGGGCACGGGACCCCAGCACCCCACTAACAGAATCTCCAGTGACCTACCAAGGCCTGCAGGAGAAGTGTGAATTCCTCAGCCAGCATTTACAGTCCTCCAGACTCGGACCCCACCTAGCTTAGCCACTGATGGTCACCCTTGGTCCCCAGCACTCTATCTCAGCTGCTCTGGCCTCACGTAGGACTCTGCCCTATCCCTCCCTCCCTCCTTCCCTCCCTGTCCAAGGGCCACTGTCTTTCAGCTTCCTTCCCAGGCCCAACTTTTTTGAACCCCCTTCGCTGTCTGCCTCTCCCCAGTGTTCTGTCCATTTCTGGTTCCTTCTTTCAGCTTGTCTTGCACGTTGGCCCATATATTACCTTCCTACTGCTTAGTCATTGCTGACCCCTTGATTAGACACTTCCGGGTGTAAGATGGATGGGCTCTGCAAGGTGAGAGGAAAACATTCATTTCTTCTGCATCTCCCTTACCAGGCCCTCATCTGTGGTCTGAGAATCCTTTTCCTCCATAGCTGTCATAATCATTCTTTCATTCTCCTTTCTGTTAATAGTTCACTCTTCATTCAGTCAACTTTCCTTCTCTGTCGGGAAATTATCTCCAGAGGTCACTCGATCAAGGTTCTTCCTTCAAATGAGTAAATGATCATGGATCATCGTTGACATCTGACAAAGGAAGCAGACCCCCAGGGTGGAAACCATTAGGAGAATGGGCATCAAACTGAGTCACCACAGAACCCAGCCTGTTGTCCCAGGGGAATGAGGATGGGAGCAGTAGGAGGAGAAGTGAAGAGATTAGGAGAGACCTAGGTAGTAGCTCCTTCTCCTCTGCCCTCTTCTGCTGCCTGAGAGTCACCCTTGAGGCAGGACCCCGGCCAGGAGGATGAGTCCTCTCCTCAGCCCTTCAGTTAAGGAGACAGGTGAGGGGCCAGGAACTTACTCAGTCCAGCTCCCCCAGCAAGAGATGAATAGCAAGTTGGGGCAGAAGCTCTACATTAGAGAATGTCCTGTGTTAGCAATGCTTTGACCACAGAACAGTGGGAAGGAGGCTGAATGGGAATCTGGCTGGTTGGCTGACAGGTCCCCCGGCAGGGTGATGCCTCGTTACACCTCCCATCAATGGACTTGGTGGCCCAGGGCTCATGTGACTGGCTGACCCTCAGGATGTGGCTGGAAGACCTGCAGCAGCCCTTCCATGGTGCTTTTGATGGCTTTCAGAAGCTGGGGTATTTCCGACATGAAATATCATACCTCAAAAGCTTGACCTAGTTTAACAAAGTGTACATAAACTCTCAGAATTCAAAGTGAGAAGCCCACGGCTATACGGAGAATGATGTATGGTTTGTAGTTTCAGATCAGGCAACATCTAGAACAATTTATTTCCCTGATGAGTTTCCCTCGCAGAGGAAATCCTAGGGAGAAGGTTAGATTGTCCAGTGTAGGCTCCCTATCATGGACTCTGATCACGAGAATTTACCCAAATACTATTACATACAACCATTCACTAAATTTTTGAATAAAAGTACTACAGGAGGTTACAGATGTGTCTGATGTCAGGGCGTCATCACAACTTTCCACTGTTAAAGGCCATTACCCTCTCACTTCAAGTCTTTTTGCTCTCGGTTTGGGTGTAGCAATTCGTCAGGTCAGCCCTGGGTGATTCATAGGAGCAACAGCAAGAGTGAAAAGTAAAGCTACTACAGAGGGCTGCTGCCTGGGAGGTGTTGAAACTGAGGCTAAAAATAGGTGGGGGGTTCCTGGGCCAGCCTCCTTCATGGCCTCAGGCATCAAAAAGGAGCATTCAGGAGGGAAATCTGCTTTTGAGCCTTGCCCACAAGAGAGAGCAAAAGCCCCCACCTCTGTTACCCCTGCCCCACGGGAAAAGCTCAAGGTGACAATGAATTTGGTGGTTTCAAAATGTCACAGACAGCCTCTCACCCCTTCCTCCCCCGGACTTCTGATCAGAGGCTTTCCCTCTGGTACATTCACTTTCTTAGTTCCTGCTTTCTTAGTTAGCTGTGTTTTGTCAAAGGATTAAGATAAAGGAAATGCATGGGGGAAGGGTGTGAGGCCCCGGGTTCAATCCTCAGTATCACACATACACCCCCCCCCCATCAAAGATAGAAGAAATGTAAAATATTGACAAAACAAGGATAATATGGGGGAAAAGTACTCAGAGGGAAAAAGCACTGTGGGGCCAGATATGGTGCTGCATACCTGTAATCTTGGCAGTTGTGAGGCTGAGGCAGGAGGATCATGAGTTCAAAGCCAGCCTGGGCTACATAATGGACTCAGAGCTGGCATGGATGACATAGTGAGCCCTTTCTCAACTCCTCACCGGCAAACAAAAAAAACCAAACAGCACTGTAGGTAAAGAAAAAGCAAACATCAGTTTGTCAAACATTTATTAAGCACTTACTTTGTGCTAAGGTGTAGAGGTACAATGAAAATAAAATATACTTCCTGCTCTCAAGGTGCTTCTAGACTGGTGGAGAGGTAGTTAGTGATTCTAGTAACCGGTGGTAAGCAATATGGCTGCCGTAAGGACATGATGCTTGGGGAGCATGGAATGGGGAAGCTAAGTCACACAGAGTGGATTGGTTAAGGGGTCTTTGAAAGGGAAGGCAGTATAGCCTGCCTGAGAGCAGAGGTGTGGGGCAGACGTGGCAGAGGAAGGACTGAGTCTGGTGTGAGGACAAGCAGTGCCTCAGGGCTAGGTGTGTGAAAGAAGGTGAGGCAGGAAAGATAGGGGCACGGCCATGGGACCCAGCGGAGAAGCTGAGATGACATCCTGAGAGCAATGGAAGGACACTGAGGTGTTTTTTGTTTGTTTGTTTGTTTGGTACTGGGGATTGAACTTGGGACCTTTCGCTTGTGAGGCAGGCGGCCGCACCACTGAGCTAAAGCCCCGGCCCCCACTGAGGTGTTTTAAATGGTGGTGATGGCCAGGTGTGTGCCTCAGGAGTGGCAAAAAAACAGGAGTGAGTGAGGCAGAGGCTGGTGACTGGAAAGGAAAATGGCTGATGAGAGGTCGGGATTGGCTGTCTGAGATGGAGGAGAGAGGGCACAGTCTGGGAGCTCTGCTTCTGACTTTGGCTCCTTTGCAGGGAGCTAGAAGGAAGAGCAGTTGAAAGGGAGATGATGAGTTTTGCCTTGGACACATGAATTTCAAGGGCCCCGTGAATATATGACAAGCAATTTAATGTGAGGAGTCCTAAGAGTATGCGATATTTGAAAGTAATTCTGCTTTAAGGGAAATAAGACCACAGTTTGTGTTTTTTTTGTTTGTTTGTTTGTTTGTTTTCTGGTACCAGGGATCAAACTTAGGACCTTCCACTTTCGAGGCGGGTGCAGTGCCACTGAGCTAAATCCCTGGCCCTGACAATAGTTTATTCTGAGCCAAATGAGTGACCATGACCAGGGAATGCCAATTCAAGTTACCCTGAATGTCATATTCTGCCATGGAAGAGGTTACATAAGCTTTCATAGTCACAGAACAAAAAAAGTTATAAACCAATACATTTACCAATTCCACTGGTGGAGTTGTCAGGTTAGTGGGCTCTAGCAAAGAAGGAAAATCTCCTCTGTAGGATTCAGATGTTATATCCTCCTCAGGTTTAGTGTTGTGGAGGCTACAGGTATGTCTAACTTAGCAATATATTCCAAGAGCTTTTTTTTTTTTTTGGTACCGGGGATCGAACTCGGGTCCTCGCACTTGCGCAGCAGGCAGCAAAACCACTGAGCTAAATCCCCGGTCCATATTCCAAGAGCTTTGTCTAGGAGTCATGAGGATCTTATTCCAGAGGCTGAGGTCAATAGTAAATTGCTATTAGGGACCAGGGATTTAGCTCAGTGGTTCTACCACCTGCCTTGCAAGTGCAAGGATCTGAGTTCGATCCTTGATACCAAAAAAAAAAAAAGTAAATTGCTATCAAAAGGGGATAAAGATGACCCAAGATAGCTTTGCTCTCGATTGCCACATTCCATCTCCCCACCATCAGGATGTTCCGGTCAGCCCAGGTCGAATAGTCTGCAAAATCTTGAATACAGACATGGCTTCTTCAGAGAACTTCCATTCACTGAAGTGATCAGCTTATTTGAGAGTTAGCTAAAGTTGTGGTAATGACAAAGCCAGCCAGGAATGGTGCATAGAGGTCTGTCTCAATCACTTTCCTTGCTGCTGAGACACAATACCCGATGCCGGCAACTTAGGGGATGGAAGGTTTATTTTAGCTCATATTTCAGTCTATAGTCACCTGGCTCCAAGGCAGGACAGCATGGCAGAGGAGAGCTGCTCATGGCATGGCAGACAGGAAGCAGAGAGGGGAGGGAGGAGCCAGGGAAGGAGATAAGCCCTTCCTGGTCACGCCCCGGTGACCCAGCTCTTCTGATCAGGCCTCACTTCCCAACACCATGCCAGTTGTAGCGCTCCTTATTCCAATCACCTTTCCCAAACCCCTCCTCAGAATGCATGAGGGTTTGGGGCTGCATTCAGGTATAAACCACAACAAGACCCAAAGGCCAATACTGAGAATACCAGCATTGAAGGGGTGAGCTGAGGCTGAGAAGCCAGCAGAGGAAATGGAGAAAACATTGTCCCAAGAAGTGGGAGGAAAACCGAAGGAGGGGATATCACAGAAGCTGGAAAAGGTGGGGAATACAAGAAGGTGGTCATTGTAGAAAGTATCAAGCATGGCAAGAGAGTGGGTCTGTACAAAATCACATTGATTTGAGAAAGCTCACTAATTCAGCACAGTTTGAGAAGAAAAAGGCTAGACTGAAAGGGGAGGAGATTTATTTAACATACGTTATTTAATTATTTTCAAACAGTCAGGCATTTAATGATGGGACATGTTTTGAGAAATGTGCCATTAGGTGATTTCATCATTGTGCAAACATTGTAGAATTTACTTGCTTGCAGATGGTAGAATCTCTTTCATTTTATCAGTGAGCAGATGGAGGTTGATGAGGTTAGATGATGTGCCCAAGGTACCACCTGTATGAGAATATTCTACGATGTTTGCACAATGATGAAATTACCTAATGGTGACCTTCTCAAAACATGTCCCATCATAAAGTGATGTGTGACTGTATTTGAAAGGAGTTAAACAACATATCTTAAATAAAATGTTCTCTTCTTTCAATCTGGCCTTTTTCTTCTCAAATTACCTGAAAAAATATGACCTGAATATATATAATCATCTATTGTTTCTAAGGCCATGAAGATCAAAACAATAGATTAAATCAAGCAGAGAAAATGATACCATCAAGAGATGTGGTAAACATGAGGTGTCTAAGGCTGCTGCTGGCCTAACATAGCATGCTGTTTTATAGTAAACTGTTTTAAAAGTAGAAGAACACTGTAAAATAAGGATTGAAAGTATAGTACAGGCTGGGTGTTGCAGTGCATACCTGTTATTCCAGCACTCTGGGAGGCTGAGACAAGAGAATCTCAAGTTCAGGGCTGGGGATTTATCTCAGTGGTGCTGCTCCTGCCTCTCAAGCACAAGGTCCTGAGTTCGATCCCCAGTAATGGAAAAAAAGAAAAAGAGAGAGTATATCAGGTTCAGACTCAGGTTGGGCAGCTTAGACAGACCCTGTCTCAAAACTTAAAAAAAGAAAAGAAAAAGAAAAATTAAAAAGGGGGTGGGTGGGATGTAGCTCAGTCCAAAGGCACTGGGTTCAATCCCCAGTACCACAAAACAAGGCGATAGTACAGTAAATGTATAAACCATTAAAATTGTTGTTTATTATCATAACTAAAGGTTATGGTTTAGGTCCAGACTGTCCCCCCAAACTCCCGTGCTCAGGAGCAAGGTTTTTGGAAGTGGACTGGATCCTGGGGCACTATACTCATCAGGGGACTCCTCCACTAATGAGGTCAGCAACTGAGGGCCTGGTTAGGGGCAGGTCACTGGGGTTGACCTGGAAGGGTTCATCTCCCTCCATGTGTCCTCCCTTTGCTCTCTGCTTCCTGACTATCATGATGTGAGCCCCTCTCCTCCTCCAGGCTCTTCTACTTGCCATTTCTGCTTTGGAGCCAGCTGACCATTCAAGGGCTGAGACCTCTGAAACTGTGAGCCAAAATAAACCTCCCCTCCTTTACGCTGTGGGTGATGGGAACTGTGTCTCAGCAGTGGGGAAGTGACTAACGCACATATGTAACACATATACATAATTGTATGTGCTGGACTTTTATATGAATGGCAGCACAGTTGTGTTTCCACCAGCATTCACAGACACATCAGTTAGGAGGGCTACCGTATTACAGGTGACAGGAATTGTTCATTGCGGTAATAACTGTATGGGAACATCATTGCATATGTGGCCTGCTGTTGACCAGACCCCTTCTTACAAGGCTAGCAGTGTCCTTCAGGGCCCTGTTTGAAAGATTCACCAGTCCTACGTTAAAAGTATGTAATGAAAATTTAGAATCACTTTCATTTTCCCAAACAGTGGTCAGTGATTGGTAAGGATAGATGATGTGCCCAAGGCCATGCAGTTAAACAATCAGGACTAGAATCTAGATCACTAGATGTTTAGCCTGCTGCTCCTTCCTCTCTCAGCGGTTGGTTCTCAAACTTCAGCTCACATTAGAGTCACCTAGAGGTTTTGTTGAAACAGAGACTGTTGCTCCTGACCGCAGAGATTTTTATTCAGCAAATCCAGCATGGGACTTGAGAATGTCTTTCTTATAAGCTCCAGTTACTTAGCACTGCTAGCCCAGAACCATATTTTTCTCTTTCTCAGTTTTCTTTGTTAGTATATGTTTCCAATCCATAGTGAATGCGTGAGAGAACCTGGTACGTATACGCACTGCATCTTCATCCTTTTTACTCCCCCCATATCCCCTTCCTGTCCTTTCAAAGAACCAACTCTTTGACTCATTAATCCTTTGTACTGTCTTTTAGTCTCAATTTTATTAATTTCCACTCAATCTTTATGATTTCTTTCCTTATATTAGTTTCAGATTTGGATTGTTCTTGTCTTTCTAGACTTTGAAATGCATCATGAGGTTATGTATTTGGGATCTCCCTATTCTTTTTATGAGTGCATTTACAGCTGTAAATGTCCCTTTCAGAACTGCTTTTTTTTTTGGTACTGGGGATCGAACTTGGGTCCTTGCTCTTGCGCAGCAGGCAGCGAAACCACTGAGCTAAACCCCCGGCCCTCAGAACTGCTTTTATTGTATCTTGGAGAACCTTTGGAGAGGCACTGGTTTATAAGCTTGTCTGTAACACTGAAAGCACTGGAGGGTTCTAGAAAAGAGCAGTCAGATCCAGGTTTCTTCATCAGTCTCTCAGAAGCTCTCTTTATGACATTAATTTTCTTGGAAAAGAATATTTTCTAGCTGGGCATGCTGGAGCATGCTAGCAATCCCAACATTCTGGGACGCTGAGACAAGAGGATTGCAAGTTTGAGCTCAGCCTGGGCAACTTAGTGATTTAGTGAGACCGTCTCAAAATCAGAAGTTAAAAAAAGGCTGAGCGTGTAGCTCAGTGTGAAGGCCCTGAGTTCAATCCCCAGTACTGCAAAAAGAAAAGAAAAGGTATTTTCTTCATGCAAATCAGAGCATCCTGGCAGAAAATACAAATATGGATCTGGACTTATTTATTTATTATTTTATACTTATTTACGCATTTTTAAAGTTTTTATCTTACTTTTGCTTTTTTGCAGTGCTGAGAATGGAAGCCAGTGCTTTGGCCATGCTAGGGAAGCACTCTACCATGGAGCTACATCCCCAGCCCTGGACCTGTGCTTTTCCCATTGAAAACTGTGTTGAGTGTTCACACTGTGCCAGATGCTGCTCCAAGCATTGGGGATAAAGCACAAAACTGTCTTTAGAGAGCTCACCCTGGGCAGTAGATACAAATATACCACATATGTAAGTGACATACATAACAGTGCCTATGCTAAGGAGGGGAAAGTTGTGAACGGGCAGGGCAGGAGAGCTTTGCTGACACTTAGGGCGGGTGGTTAGGGAAGGTGAGAAGGCACCAGGAAGCAGAGCCCTAAAGGAAGGGTGGCCTGGGCAGTATTGGCCAGTGCAAAGGCCCTGAGGTGGGACCACCCAGGGTGTCAGAAGGAGCCAGTGTGGGTGAAGTAGAGTGAGTCAGAGGAAGCCTAATAGGAAATGAAGTCAGAGGCAGCAGAGAGCCAGATTGATGCTGAGATCCTAGGAAATGGCCATGACAACATTTAGTAAATTCTCCATTAAATGTCACATCGCTGCTTTTTCTCCCATGTGAAATGACCTACTTACTTTGGAGGGAACATTAGGTCCCAGGCTTAAGTGGGACAGGAGCCCTGGTACTGAAGAGCAGTAGAAGTTCCCTCTGTAAGGTGACTGAGGAGGTGGTCCAGCTGCTCGTTTCCCCCATGCACTGGAGAACAGACCACTCTGGAGGGCCAGGCACAGAAGGGAGTATGTTTCTGCGGCCGCCTTTCCTGTGAGGGTGTGCCCTGCCCATCTTCCTCTCCACCCCTCACCCCACTTCCCACCCTCAGCCTTTTTACTAAATTCCAACAGCATCACCTTGGCAATGCCTGCCACATTTTTTGGGTATTACAAATTACATTGTCTGCACTTCTGGGAAAAGTTGACCCCACCCTTCTGAGTCGTGAGTTGTGGCTCAGATCTCAGTTCTTTTCATGGTCAAGCTTTTAGGTCCTGGCCCACCCACCCACAACTACCTGTAAGGGGAAGAAAGACTCATTAAGTCCACGCCAGATGTTGTATAGAGCGCCAATGACACAGGCAATAAGGAATTTACCAATGCGCAATGAATATAGGAAAGACAAGTTTATTTAGATCAGTGGGTACGTGGCTGAGAGGGACAGTGGCAAGTTTCCAGGAGAGGAATTGCACAGCCAGGGTGAGAGATTGGTTTTTTTGGGTTTTTTTTTTGGTACCGGGGATTGAACTCAGGACCTTGTTTTTGCCAGGCAGGCAGCGGAACCACCAAGCTACATCCCTGGCCTGAGATTGGGGTTTTTAAATAGTGGAATGAAAACGTGAGTTGGCAAATGCAGATATCTTAGAAATGCATTTTCCTGCGGATCTTGTTCTTTGTTAATTTTCCAGGAACACCTGTATTGTAACTAAGGTTGTACGTCAAAGTTGCACATTGGCAAGGCCTCTTGTTTAGGCCTCAAAAAGGCTCTTTAGATTTAGAAAAGGAGATCTATATGATTTAACTTTTCGGGGGAAACATTAGCTTGGGGGAGAAAAGGATGGTTTCTGTATTTATTATTGCATTTATTATTGTTTTAAAAGACAGACAGGATGATTGTCTTTTTTAGAAAGTGACTGAACTTCTATGTATACAAATAGAAACCTTAAAAGTACAGTAGTTGCTACAGTCAAAGCAGGCTGCTAACCCATTTGGAGGGGTTCTCAGTCTAAGAGAGTTTTGTGTGTCTTATGTTCCTAAGCAGACAGGCTTGGCCCTGGGTGGAACTGGATCTCGGGTACAGAGAAGTGCTCGTGGTGCACTAGGTGGGGTCTTGGGTCAGGGCCTGCAAAAACACTGGACTAAGAAGATCCAATCTTTAGTGGTATTAGAGGTTGGACTATAAGATGCAAATGTTCTCGATCTCTGACAATGTAGGGTTATTTATGAAGTTTAGTGTTTTTGATACGCAGACCACCACAGGAAGAGAGGCCAGGCACACTCTTGGACCCTTAACCTGTTACTCCCTGAAACCATGATTTGTGTTTTCTTTTCTTTCGAGGCAATCAGGGACTCAAAACTTGTGTTTGCAACAAAACAAGACAACAAAAACAAAAAACAGAGTGACTCTTCATTTAGGCCCACAGATACCCAATAAGTAACCAAAAGCAGAACAAAGCTTGATCTTCATTTTGTACCCTAGAGCTTTGGGTAAGACCTTTGTTCACCTCTGCACAGAGGCATGGTAATTATTTAGGGAGCGTCTGTCTAAAAATTGTCAAAACAAATTTAATTAGCTTTAAATTTATATAACCTATGTCTTCTCCCTTTAACATGGAGGACACCAAGATAAGAGGTTTACAGGGACGCTCAGCTACCAATGAGCTTCCAGAAGTTTCCAGTCATTGCCCTACACATAAATTCAATGCGGATTCCATCAGAGCCTCCACAAGCCTGAGACTGCCCCGAGCAGAAACGGTCATCTCATGGAGACTGAACTGCCCCTCAAGCACAAGGGCTTTTCCCAGAGCCACCTTGCAAAACCAGAACCAGATAATGATCAAGCAGACACCAGCCCATCCCAGAGAACCCGGAAAGGCTGGTCCTGTTCTTCTGCCTCAGGGCCAGTCCAATCCTCTTCATCTCCTCAAGCTGAGGCCCCTTCTTCTCTCCCTCCCTCCCTTCCTCCCTCCCTCCCTCCCTCCCTTCCTCCCTTCCTTCCTTCCTTCCTTCCTATTTCCTTTCACCTTTTAACTCTGCCTTCATAAATCTGCCTGTTTCTCATGCTGATGCATCCTGAAACTCTTTTTCTATGACACTAAGTCAGGAACCGACTCTGTGGAGTGAGTTGAAGTTCCCACCTCCTCTTTGTGGGGGATCTCCTTGGACCCACCTGGACACGTTTTCACATTGGTCTATGAGAAATACATTTGAGGGGCTGGGGATTTAGCTCAGGGGAACCATGCCTGCCTCTCAAGTGCAAGGTCCTGGGTTCCATTCCTGGAACCGGAAAAAAAAAAAGGAGAATTCTCAGCTTCCCTTATGTTTTGGTTTTGAGTCATCAGAGACCTCATGTGCTTCCTTGAACAGAATGTAATTTTGGAGTTATCCTGGCAAATTCTCAAGCTGTTACTGGATGGAGGCTCCAGCAGGCTCCTTTCCAGGTCTTCGGTGTCCTGAACAAAGAACTGGACAAGACACAAAAAAGCCAGCAAGGGTATAGATTTACTGATGGTGGGAAAAAAGCATACTCTACAGGGTAAGAGTGGCGATGAAGAAGGCTCACAGAGGCTGGAGGATGAAGGGAAAGGGATCTTTAGTGTCTGAAGTACTTGGATTGGCCACCACCTCATATAAATATGGTGTGGCGACAACTGTCCTATCAAAAACTCACTTGGCCTCTCATTCACTGTAAATGAAGATGTGGAATAGCGCCTTGGATTGATCTCATCCATAAGTAAATGATGAATTAAGAATAGTGTCTTCTGAGGGCCGGGGATTTAGCTCAGTGGTTCTGACACCTGCCTCGAAAGCGGAAGGACCTGAGTTCAATCCCTGGTACCAAAAAAAAAAAAAAAAAGAATAGTGTCTTCCAATAGGGTTTGTGAATAGACAACAGTGCCAATTTCAGATGAGGGATGGAGTTGGTCCAGGGTACAGTGTTCAGGAGCTGCAGGCCTGGAGTCATTTTAGGTCCTGTGTTCTGTGGATGTCTTCTCTTTTTAGGAAACATCTTACTCAACCAGTTAGGCATGGATTTTTATGACTTCTGACACATTGTGCCCAGTTGTTTGTCCAGTTTCCTCCAGACCTAATTTCCTACCTCAGAGTTGTCTCAGTTTTATAACACTTGAGTTTTTGTGGATGACTTTTTTCTTTTCAGACTTGTATCAGCTCCTGGTAGTCACATAGAGCAAGGGCGACTTTCTGTGGGTGACTTTCTGTACTCCATTTCTTTAGAGTAGATCCTCTCACCCACTCAGAAAAAAGATATCGCATGTGGATTACTTCAGCATTCCAGCTGCTTCTGCTGCTAGGGTCTGAGGGCCCTTTGCAGTAGGGATGTTTTATTGCTTCTTGGTCCCTGGTATCTAGACGGGAGAGGCTGGAAATAACCTTTAACTTTATTTGGTCCAACTATTTCCTTTATGCCTAATGCTGTCCCTCCATCTTTGCTGCCAGGTAGTCTACCAACTTTGGTCAACACTTCCAGTATTTACACATAGAAACAGTATATCAGATGAGAAGGAAGACTCTGATTCCATTTCCTGAGGAAGGGCTTTGTACAAAAGATACATTTTAGTGTGGTTAATATGTTCAGTTTAATTGTAATTCAGTTCAATTAAAAAAGAATAAAAGGCTAATGTCTTTTCTTTTGTCAAATGAAACAACATTGTGGATGGAGACTCAAGAATATTTCTTTGAAACACAGCTAAATGGTAAAAATGCTATACTCTATTTCCCACCCTAGTGAAAAATAATCCCGAATGCCAAACCACAATAGGAAAATGCTTCATAGTGCCTCCACCCCAATAAGCCACCTTCCTTATCTCCACCAACACAAACAAATTTTATGGCCCGGTCTTTATATGAATCACTCTGTGAAAATGAAAGCAAATGTAATAACCCCAGACAGCTGCAATTATCTAAATGTCTCCCTATTAGCCATTTGAATGGCTAAAGCCTTGTGATCAGATCAGAGTGAATGCTAATTGAAATCTAATAGAGTTTACATCTGTGTGATTAGGTATCAGAATCTGATTCCAATATTGTTAAATTACAGACAGGGCCCATCAAGTCACACTAAAAATAAATCTTGTAACCTCATTTGCAAAAATGATGGATTCTTTCAATAAGGAGAGAACAAACTGGAACCGGTTGGTATGGCATTACCGCCACCTACTGGGAATTAGTGGAACTTCAGAGACAGCTTTCCTTTGATTTGGGCATCCTTACAGTGCATTTGTTTTTCTGACCCAAAAGGTTTCTTTTTTCTTTTCTTTTCTTCTTTCTTTCTTTCTTTTTCTTTTCTTTTTTGGGGGGGAGGAATCAGAGTCTCACTAGTTCAGGCTGACCTCAAACCTGCAGCAATCCTCCTGCCTGAGCCTTGAGTGCTGGGATTACAGGTGGGTATGCACTGCCATGCCAGATTTCCCAAGAGGTTTCTTGAATATCAACAAAAACAGCCACAATTTTTGATTCTTCAATTCAGTATGATTAATTAGCATGGAAAATATTAATAACTATCATTTCTAGAAGAATCAGCCAAGATTACAGAGATGTTTATATTCATTTACTTCAGAAAACAATGGAGGCAAAGTTTAAAGTATCCCAGGGCTGGGAGGCATGTGCAGGCAGGGATGAAGAGGAGGTGGATGGCTTTAGTGTCTCTGTGTTGGAGACTGCTGCTGAAGGAAGGCCAGAGAAACGACTCTGACCTTCTCCATACCTGGCTGACTTGGTGCTTAGTTTCTGCTAATGGAAAAGCCATTTCCCGTTTGTAATATTTCCAGAATAAGTGGTATTTACTGAAACTCCACTATATATGAACACAGTCGACTATAGAAGTATAAAATGTAGCCCCTCCTCAGGGGGTTATTATGAGCTCAGTGGAGAGGTCAGAGGGAAATACACGGCAGCACACACTGGTGCTCCCAGGCTGGCTTTTGTCAGGTAGCAGTCTCCTGAGCATGAATACTTGGGATGTGTTTTCTGAGACTGCACACATGACCAGGCCTTTATTTTACACTCCTACTAAGATGGTTTGACTACTTACATTATAGGCATAGGGAAGCTTGATTATATAATATATGACCGTGGGATGTGAGACATAATGAAGGCATGATAAGCCAAATATGTCACCTAATTTTACCAACTGTACAGAAGCTTAGTCTACATATTTGCATACTGGATTTGGCTGGAGTTAGCCTGGATTGATTTTTCTGTGGGGCCGGGGATCAAACCCAGGGGTGCTCTACAGCTGAGTTACATCCTTATCTCCTACTTTTTATTTCCAGGTGGGGTTTCACTAAGTTTCCCAGGCTGTCCTCGAGCATGCAGGAGGAGGGTGACTTCAGAGTAGCTGGGATTATGGGTGTGCACATCATACCCAGCTCCATTTATTTTTATTTATTTATTTATTTGTTTATTTGGTACCAGGGATCAAACTCGGGTCCTGCCACAGGCAGTGAAACCACTGAGCTAAATCCCCGGCTATTTATTTCTTATTAATTATGATCATCAGGTACCAATTTAGAGTGCCACTCATTAAGTTTTAGGAATGATTCAGAGTAGCAGAATTCTAGAATATTAAATATGGCTCTAACGTTTGTAATTGAGGATCTTCTCAATGTAAATTTTTTGTGTGTATTTTTTGTCTTTTGAAACAAGGTCTCACTGTATAACTCAGGCTGGCCTTGAACTCACTATGTAGCTCAGGCTGGCCTTGAACTCATGGCGATCTTCCTGCCTCAGCCTCCCAGTGCTGAGACTACAGGGGTATGCCACCACACCCAGCTCTGTGTTTGTTTCTTTTCTTTTTTTGGTACTGGGTATTAAACTCAGGACCTTGTGAGGCAGGCAGGGTGCCACTGAGCTAAATCCCTGGCTGTGTTTATTTGTTTTGGAGTCAGGGTCTCACTATGGAGTTCAGACTGGCCTTGAATGTACTATGTAGCCCAGGCTGGCCTCGAACTCATGGTGATCCTCCTGTCTCAGCCTCCTGAGTGCTGGAATTACAGGCATGTGTCACCATGCCCAGCCTCCAATATAAGCTTGTTTTTTTTAGTACTGGGGATCAAACTCGGCTCCTTGTGCTTGTGCAGCAGGAGGCGGAAACACTGAGCTAAATCCCCAGCCCCTAATATAAGGTTTTTATTTGACAGCCTTTCTAATTAAAAGTTGGTGGTTTCATATATACATATATATATAGTATATATGATTTATATAATTATCATTTAAAATTTATTATGAAATAATTTTTTTTTGAGATAGAGTCTCACTATGTAGTTCAGCCTGGACTTGAACTACTTCTGCTTCTTCTCTTATTTTTTTTTTTAAGACAGGGTTTCACTGTATAGGTCAGGCTAGCCTTGAGCTCACTAAGTAGTCCAGGCTGGCTCAGGCTAACTTGTGGTGATCCTCCTAGCTCAGCCTCCTGTGAGCTGGGATTACAGGCATGTGCCACCACACCTGGCTTATTTGAAATGATTTTATACTCACAAGAAGTTGCAAAACAGTATAGAGAGCTCCCCTGTGTCCTTCACTCTGCTTCCTGCAATGGCATTAAGAAAACCAGCAGATTAACACTAGCACCATAAGTCACTATGGATCTTACTCAGATGTCACAGTTCTTATTTTTGTCATCTTTGTGTTTTGTGACACAGCTTTATGAAATCTTGTGGAATGTACACATGTGTGCAGCCACTACTGTGACCAGGACACAGAGTGTGCCACGCCCTTTCCCATCCCCAGCCTCTGGAAGGCACTGTTCTGGTCTCTGTCACTACCATTTAGTCATTTCAAGAATGTTCCATCAGCGGAAATACAGTGTGTGAACTTTCAAGATTACATTTTTCACTCAGTGTAATGCCCTTGAAATCCATTCACATTCTTGCTCCTGGAGAGGTTGCTGCTTTTTGTTCACGAGCAATATAACATTATATGGATGTGCCGCTGCCCAGCCATTCACCTGTTGAAGGGTATTTGGGTTGTTTTTAGTATTTAGCTCTCATAAACAAAACTGCTATAAACATTCATGTAGAAGTTTTTGTGTGAACATAGCTTCATTCCTCTTGGTAAAATACTTTGTTTTATAAGGTTTTAAGTGGTAAGGTACTTTGTAAATACCAGTGTTTGGTTCAGATTTGAGGTAAATTACTCTGAGCTACATTAATAATAATAAACAGTGACAAAAGGCTGAAAAAATGACTAGAGAAGAGATAGATAAGGCCAGTTGGTGGCAGAGGGGACCAATGTTGAGGTTTTTCTTTGGAGAAAACGACATTTTTTGTTAGGTAACAGAAAGTGTGAGACTTGGGGGCAGGCTTTTGTACAGTGGAAATGTGGGATTGAATTATAAACAAAAGATTGAAATATCTTAGTACATTGGCAACGCATAAGCCTTGCAGGGATATACATAATTAGTAGGGAGAATATTAATAAGAAGAGAGATGAACAGAGACAGAAAGGCAGATCCATTCACTCATCCAACAAATCTTCACTGGGCCCATAGTATTTGTCATGCATATTGTAGGCCCAAGATACTCAGTGAGTAGAAGAGATGAAGTCCCTGTGACTGTGTCAGAAGCTTCTATTCTAGAGAGAGTGGAAGACAATAGACAAGTTAATACATAAGGTCACTCAGGGAGTGCTAACAGTATGAAGAAACACCAAGCAGGAAAAGGAATTGGAGAGACAGGAGGTTTTATTTTAGAACGGATGGGCAGGAAGCCCTCTGAGGAGATGAGAGTTCAGAAGTTTCTGGAAAGCTGAGAGCACAAGAAGATGAGAGTTGGGCCGGGCCGGGGACTTAGCTCAGTGGTTCCGCCGCCTGCCTCGAGTTGGGCCAACGCCTGGTTCAGTGGAAGCTGTTATGACTAACATTTCAGAGACATCGTGTACATTTCTAGAAGGAAGGAAACTTTGTTAGTGTCCAAAGCCTTGGGAGTAGTATCAAGAGACCTAGTGAGGCACTGCTGTGTTCTATCTTTACCTGTATCATTCTGTGCTCAAGTGAAGCAGCTTGAAGGATAAAGGATGAAGGAGAGCTGGTGGTGTTACTAATGAGTATGCAGCTCCTGTGTCTCTTACATACCACAGTGATGAAATGTATCCATTCCCTAAAGAGTGGCATTAGCCTTGAAACAAGTGCTGGTGTGATATTTTGTTTTTGTTTGTTTGTTTGGTTTTTTGTTTGTTTGTTTTGGTACCAGGGATCGAACTCAGGTCCGTACACTTGCAAGGCAGGCGGCAGAATCACTGAGCTAAATCCCCAGCCCTGTTTTTGTTAACATAGATACTAATGTCCAAGTTTGCTTGAGAGACCAGGACAAATGTCAAAGGAGCTCATCTATTCTTGTCTCACCTGAGGTGCAGAGCTCCTGTCACACCCTTGGCAACTCTTCTCTGCACAGGTTGCATGGTTTTGCTTTTGCACGGACTCCTTCTCTTTTCCAGGGTAGGAGGGCAAGGTATTGGAAAGCAGTGAGCTTTAAGTCAGTTTTAAGGAAAAAAATATTATGGGTATAATTTAATGCCTTTTGAACCCCTTCTCAATCAGTCTCAATTTCCTTATCTCTCACTAGTCTATTTCATCCACTCCATGTTTTCATACTTTTGGTACAAATAAATACATCCATACGCAATAGAGGCCAATATTATTGTTGTTATTTGCAGTACTGGGCACTGAATTTTAATTTTTAAAATTTTTTTTTTATTTTTGGTACCGGGGATCGAACTCGGGACCTTGCGCTTGGGAGGCAGGCACCAGAACCACTGAGCTAAATCCCTGGCCTGTGAATTTTTATTTTTTATTTTGAGACAGGTCTTGCTAAGTTACTCAGTTGCCAATTTTGTGAAGGCTGGGGTCAAACTTGTGATCCTCTTGCCTTAGCCTCCCAGAGTGGACCACCAAGGCCAAAGAGAGTAGTACAGTTAGAAAAACAGAAGTTGTGTGAGCCATTTCCTTCTCTTCATTCAATCATAAACACAACACCACCCTAACAATTATCCAAGATTAAGTTTAGGAGGCAGATTACTGACATCAGTGAGAGAGATAGGGGGAGGCACTATCGAAAAGGATAGGATCAGAGGTGTCTTTAAATACTGGAAACCTGAGTTATCAAGTTCCCTTTTTTCCCCCACTTCATCATGTTGCCTGTTCCCACTGCACCTGTCCCACGATCTTCACTAAATGTAGCTACTTACTGCATGCAGTGAGGTGCACATTTGGCAATTCTTTCCTCGTCATACAAAAGAAACTGGACTATTTTCAGCCCACCCAACTGTAACAAGACTATTATTGTTTATGGTTTATGTAAATGGCATTCTGAATGTATATTTTTGCATACATCATTATGTTTTGTGGCTTATTCATCTTAAAACATGATGTTCACTCACTTAACATCAATTGCTTTAAATTTGTCCTTTTTATTTTTATTATTTTTGTGGAATGAGGGATCGAACTCAGGACCTTGTGCTTGCCAGGCAGGGGTGGCACTACTGAGCTACATCCCCAGCCCTGTTCATTTTTAATTGATAGTTTCCAATGTTTTGCAATTGCAGACAGTGCCATAGTGAAGATTTCTTCTGCGTGTCCTCTAGGCACTTGCATGATGATGCCTTGTTGGAAGTGGAAATTCTTGGGCCTTAATCCAGACTTACTATGTCAGAAACTGGGGAGCCCAGAAATTTATCTATTTATTTTTTTGTGGAACTGAAGATTCAACCTAAGAGTTTATGCATGCTAGGCAAGCGTTCTGCCACTGAGCTAGGCTCCTTAAAAAAAAAAAAAAAATTATTTTGAGATGAGGTCTCACTAACTCACCCAGGCTGGTTTTAAACTGGTGGTCCACCTGCCTCAGCCTCCTGAGTGCTGGGATTATAGGCACTCAGCTGAAAATTGTACTTTAATAAACTCTCTAGTGATTCTGCTGCACACTAAGATTTGAGAATTACTTCTGTGGCTGTGCATTTTATGGTGAAATACTGGCTTATAGTGAGATAAGATAGAAGAATAAAAAATAGGCAGGAAGGGGACAAAAAAAATCATAATTTTAAAATGAAAACTTCAGCTTCAGGACACAAGCTGTTTGATTTTTTTTCCTTTCTCTTCTCCTAGAACATAATAAGCTGGATAATTCCCTTTCACCTGCAAATAGGTTCAGCCATTCCTTTTTACTTGCAAATGGCTTCTTTCACCTGTGAATGGACTACCTTTTCACCAGTAAATTAGGCTTTCCCCTAGACTAGACACTGTCTCACTGACGGTGGGCTGCCCCCAAACTAGACCAAGACTATGGATTATCAAATTCTGCAGGTTTCCACCACCAAAATCATATAAATATACTAGTTCCAAACTGTAGTGGATCTCTTTTTCCTGAGCGCCTGCATTCTACTATTGAGTGTGAACTAAAAATCTGTGCCCATCCTGAAAAATCCTTTTTCCATCTCCAAACATTCTATGTTTAGGGTGGGTTAAATTTTTTTTTTTTTTAATAAGGAGTTCTTCTTTTTTTTTTTTTAAAACAGAAATTTTTATTTATTTATTTATTTTTGGTACCAGGGATGGAACTCGGGTCCTTGCGCTTGCGCAGCAGGCGGCGAAACCACTGAGCTAAATCTCTGGCAAGGTGGGTTAAGTTCTTTCATTTAGCTTTAGGAACCTCTCAGAAATGTCTGGTGACATTTTCTCTTGGCGAGTCAGCCAGGAGGTAAAAGAAGCAACAGGACTATGATTTTTGTAAATTCAGCCAAAAGCTTTTCATTTTTTCTCCCCCACTTCCCTCAACTGCTGGCCCTCTGAAGCCGGGTGGGAAGAGGTGGGTCACTGTGGGCGTGGCCTAGAAGGGTGGCTAGCCTTCCTCCTCCCATGATCCCTCGCTGCTTCCTGCCTGCCTTGTATGAGCTCTTTGTCCTCTGTGGTGTACCTGTGCCTTGCTGCCTTGCGTTGAAACCAGCTATGGACTGAAACCCCTACAAACTGTAAGCCAAAATAAATCTCTCCTTTAAACTGTGTGTCGGTATTTTGTCCCAGCAATGAGAAAGTAAATAACACAAGTTATGATGCTAATTATTTCTAACACCATGATATATTATAAATTCCTTATAAATTTTTGTAACTTGGGGCTGAACTATAATTTCTAAAAAAAACACAACCTAAACAATATGTTAAGATGGTAGGCATTACCAACAGTACAAATAAAATATGACACTGACTCCTAATGTTATGCTGACTATGATTAATAGAAGTAGCTGTTCTCTAGTTATACTTTGTATTTTCAAAGTATTCAATATTCAAAAAAGATTAAAGCCTACTCTTCCCATTTCATGACTGGTGCAACTGACTTTCTGGGTGTTCAACAAATGAGGCTTGGAGACCAAAGCTAAGAAAGGAAACTGGGCTAAGAGAACAGGGAGTATTTTGGCCCTTATCCTCCAAGGTTAGCCAGGACTCAGGATATGATAGGGCCTCTCTAAAAGGATACTGCAACTTTGGTGAGACACCCAACCTCCTGAATAGGGAGATTGCTGGACCCCAGAGGACAGGAGTCAATCAGTGTACATTGTGCTAAAAGGAGGTTCACTAAAGAGAGGAATGTCCCCATGCTTCCAAGGGAAGCCATTTAGTCAAGTAAGACCATGACCCATCCTGGCAGATGACACAACTGATAGAGTGAAAGGATATGGAGGAGGTAAGAGGCTCCTCATGCAGCCCCCAAAGTAACCCCAAGGAGCCTTAACTGTCCTTGACAAAGGGCATATCTATCTATCTATCTGAGAAAGAGATTGATTTTGATTAACACAGGTCTTGTTTGTTTGAGATAGATCACACATGAACTTGTGATCTTGTGATGATCCTTCTGCCTCAGCCTCCTGAATATTGGGATTATAGGTATGTGCCACCACACCAAGATTAACACAGGTCTTACTTTGACTTGGTCTTAAACACCCAATAGGAAAGTATAACAAAAAAAGACATGTAAAGCAAGTAAAAATAATACTAAACAAAAAGCTAGGCTACATATATAAAGGGGGCTCCAAATACTGCACCCCGCTGGCAGTCTTCAGCTGTACCTGTAACTTAGTCATAAGTTTTAACTCCCAGTTCTTCTAGACTTCCTAAAATGTGTGCTTCAGCCTCTCTTATCATATTCCCATTATGTTTTTCTAATGTACATTCAAGTACCCCTCAGGAAAAGATTTATCTTCTTGTATGTAGGTGTGCCTATAAAATAAGAATGGGAATATAAAAAGTCTTTCATTTGTTGGTTAGGTTAATTCCTAAATATTTTAAGTTTTCTTGATGCTATTGTGAATGGTATTGTTTTCCTAATTTCTTTCTCAGTGAGTTCATTAATAGTACAGTACAGGGGCCGAGGATTTAGCTCAGTGGTTCTGCCACCTGCCTCCCAAGTGCAAGGTCCTGACTTCGATCGTAGGTACCAAAAAAAATAGTACAGTACATAGGAATTCTATTGATTTTTGTGTGTTTATTTTGTATCCTGCTACATTGCTGAATTTGGTTATTAATTCTAGGGGGCTTTTGGTGGAATTTTTTTAAGCCTTGTAAGTAGAGGATCATGTCTACTGTAAATAATGATATTTTGACTTTGTCCTTTCTTATATATATCTGTTTTACTTTTTTCTTTTGCTTGATTGCTCTGGCTAATGTTTCAAGGACTATTTTGAACAGGAGTGGTGACAGTGGATATCTTTGTCTTGTTCTTCATTTTAGAGAGAAAAGTTTCAGTTTTTCTTCATTTAACCTGATGCTGGTAGTAGGTCATAAATGGCTTTTACCAGATTGAGATTAGGTCCATCTATACCTATTTTCTTCAAGGTTGTTATCATGAATGAATGCTGGATTTTGTCAAAGGCTTTTTCTGTGTCTGTTGGGATAATCATGATTCTTTTCTGCTTTTGGGATCAGGGTAATGCTAGCTTCCAGGAATAATTTTGGAGTTGGATGTGGTGGCACATGCCTATAATCCTAGCACTCAGGAGGCTAAGGCAAGAGGATTGCTGTGAATTTGATGCCAGCCGGAACTATAGTAAAACTCTTGTCTCAAAAACCAAAACAAAAAAACCAAATCCAAACAACAAAAAGATTTGAAAGTACAGTGGTACTTTACATTGGGTGACAGACATGACTGCAGCCATCTTTCCCACAGAAACACAAACGTGGCCATCTTTTTCAAAACCGTGGAACAAATGAAGTTCTTGAAGCAAGGTACCATTGTACTTACTCCCTCTCAATTTCATTAGAGTTTGAGGAGTATTGGTGCTCATCCCTGAAGTTCTTGGAAAATTTGGCAATGAAACTATTAGGTCCTAGACTTTTCTTAGTTTGTATTTTTTTAAAAATCACATCAATTTCATTGAGTGTTATTGAATTATTTCAGATTTTTAAGTCTTCCTGTTTCATATGTATCGAGATAATTAATATGTATCGAGGAATATCTCCATTTCTTCTGATTCTCTAATTTTTTTGAATACAGATTTGTAAATAATCTTCTGAATTTTGGTAGTGTACATTTTGATTTCACCTCATTTTTTTTTTTTTTTTTTTTAGCAGATTGACATAGTGCGTTATTTAAGTTGTCTGTGCAAAGGAAAATAATGTGCATCCCTATCATATACGTGTAAAAATACTAAGGATGTACAGTGTACAAAAACAGTTTCTTGTAGTTATTTCACATCCTTGTGGGTCATATACTTAAGGAAAGAAACAGCTTTAGTATGACCAACAATAATATTAATACAGTTTCTTGGGGTCATAGCTGCGTCTGCTTAAAATCCGTAACCAGATAACCGAATCTTTCGCAGATCTAATGAAAGAACTAGCAAGGCCAAGAAATGTCACAAACTATAAAGCTACAGGGAGGTAATTCAATTACCAATTTAGAGGTTTTCTTTTTATTTAAATAAATACTTTATATTTCATGCTTGCCTGTAATGTAGTACCAGGAGCAAGATAAAGAAGTTCTACTGTAGACAGTACAAATGGTAGCAGCAAGTGTGTACACTGAGGTGTAGCATAGAGACCCTGCAGTTAGTAAGGGAGGCCCTTACTTTTGTACTCTAGAAGAAGCAAGAGACCCTGCAAGAAGTCAGCTTTGAGAAGCCAGAAATCAGGTGTGGGAAGTGGAAAACATACTGGAATAATGCTGTGTAATTAGTGTAGAAAGCGAAGCTGTGAGCAACCCTTGCCAACAATCCAAGCAGAAAGGGCCAATTTCCCCCAAGATGGCTGCCTTGTGACAACGGGTCAGCTCTCATGACAGTACAAGCCAAGTTGGAACTGTATTTGGATAGGATGATTCCAGGTTTCTGGCTGTTCTACCTGCCAGAATCCGAAGCTACAGCAATGGGCAACTCAGGAAAGTTTCACAATTTCCCTCTGCCCACCTTTCTGTGCTGTTTTAAGCCTTCATGACACATGACTGAGATCTGGGTGGGAGAGGGAGGGATTTTCAAAATCGAAGCCAAGAACACACTTTCAGTGACACTGATGGCCTTGGAGGGGATGACTGGGCCCTGCGCGTGGCTGGGGACTGAGGGCCAGCTGTGAGGAGGGGCCAGCCCTGGGCACTGTCAGAGCCCATCATTAATCTCTATGAAGTATCCTTGGCCAAGGTCATGGAAATCACCTTAAGATTTTTTTGGAAAAAACCAAAACAACAAAAGGCTATGTGCTTAGTGTACAGTGTGATGCTTTCCCTCTAAAGGAACAAATGCTCTGAACATCAGCCAGCCTTAGCTTTCTCCTCTTCTCACCCATTTCCTTCTTAGAAAATGGATGCAAGATGATGAAAGGACATACCTTCTAGTCTACTTGCTTGTCACTGTGAAACATTCAGCAGAATCCCAAGTGAAAAAAAGTTAATCTATAGATGTAAGAAGGAACTACCATTTACTGTAACTTCCTACTTAACACTAAGGATGAACGTCACTCAGGTAGAAATATGAAAAATTAGGATAAAATCTACATCTGACTATGTCTTAGCTGCTTTAATAAAATGCCCGTTAACCCCCTGTCAGTCCCAGTGGCCCACCCACCGCCAGCAGTGGTTTCAGAGCTATAAATCCTCACTTCCAGCGTCAAGAGGCTAAGACATCTGCATATGGATATGATTCACCCTACTAGAAAGTCACTTGCTCTCTCATGCAAAGCAATCTAATACTGTGTCACGATGCAGCCTTCCATTTGGGAGCTGTCAGAGTTGAACTAGAATACATCTCCACGATCATTCCAGGGAGTGCGCACCCTCCTGCTGGCCAAAGGCAAGGCTCTTGCCCCTTGGACTTCATAGGCTGCTTTGGAAAATGTCAGCTCCTGGCACCAAAAAGTTTAATCTGAAGATCATCAGTAATGAAGGAGAAAGATGAGGCTTGCATACATGTCCCCTATTAGTGAGAAAGGTTGGGATTTGGAGTATGAGTATGTACAGAAAAAGAAAAGCTAGCGGTGTTCTTTCTGTTTTGTTTTGTTTTCCCTGATGGTTTAGTTCAGTGATAAATGTACCTTGATCGGAATAAACACAGCAGGTTTTCATCTTTTACTGACTACTTTGTAATGCTCACAATGTGTTCATCTTGCCAAGTAAAGTTCATTTCTTTTTTTTTTTTTTTGTACCGGGGATCCAACTCGGGATCTTGAGCTTGCAAGAAGGCGCCGGAACCACTGAGCTAAATCCCTGGCCCTAAAGTTCATTTCTTAACATCATTCAGGTCTCAATTTTCTTCATTATGTTATGTTGCCAGGTCATCCTAATATTTTAATTCTCAAGTGAGCAAACATCAATAGCTATTTGTTTCCCTAACCCCTTGGCATGAGTAGCTGATTTTCTCATTTTCAGCACCAAGGGGTTAAATGATGGCATCTCTTCTCCCAAAGCCAAGTTCTGAGCAATCTGTACAATTTCAGAGCCTTATCAAAAAATTTTTTTTACACAGGAGAAAAAGTGCATGATTCTCATTGGCGTGTACATTCCTTGTGCATGGGTCAAAAGAAAACTGCAGTAAGTTTGTTTCATGTAAGTTGGAGCTGCATTTGCTAACATGACATACAATTTTCACTGCTAAAAAATAAATACTATTGGAATATAAACAAAATCATAAAAGGACATTCAAAGTTTTAACATCTGAGGAAAAACTAATCACCTAGAACTGAAAATAAAAAATTAAAACTAATAAGGCAAACACCTGTTGGCTTACCTTGGTGTACAATTTTGGGATTTCACCTCAATTTTATTGCATTGATTTGTATTTTTTCTTTCTTTTTTGGGGTAAGATTAGCTAAGGGTTTGTCTGTTTTGTTTATTCTTTCAGAGAACTAGCTTTTCAATTCACTGATTATTTTTTTTTTTAGTTTCAATTTTATTAATTTCTGCTCTTATCTTTATAATTTCCTTGCTTGTACTAGCTTTGGATTTGTATTAGTCTGGTTATTCTAGGACCTTGAGGTACATCATTAGAGTATTTATTTGGCCTCATTCTGTTTTTTTCTGATACGGGTATTTACAGCCATAAACTTCCTTCATAGGACTACTTTAATTATGTCCATAAATTTGGGTATGTTGTACTGGCATTTTCATTTAATTCTAGGAACTATCTTATTCTTTTGTGATCCATTGCTTATTCAAGGGTATATTTTAAAATTTCCGTACATTTTATAATTTCTGTGGCTTCTTTTGATGTTAATTTCTAGTTTCATTGCCCTGTGATTTAATAATGTACATGGTAAAATTTTGATTCTTTTGCATTTACTTAGATATGCTTTATTAGCTAGTATGTGGTTTATTTTGAGGCAGGTGGTGGAACCACTGAGCTAAATCCCTGGCAATATGTTGTTTATTTTGGAGAAAGTACCACATGCTATTGAACAGAATGTGTTCTGTTGGGCAGAACACTTTCTCTCTATATATTAAGACCATTTGTTCAAAGGTTTGATTAAACTCTGATATTTCTTTATTGATTTTTTTATTTAGTTGGTCTATTTGTGTTAGTGAGGTAGTCAGCTCCCCCACTATAATTGTGTTGATGTTTATCTGATCTTTTATGTCCAATGGTGTTTGTTTTATGCAGTTGGGTGTGCTGTTATTTGGTACATATATGTTTATAATTGTTATCTCTTTCTGTTGAATGGTTCCCTTAAACAATATGTAGTGACCTTCTTTGTCTTTTCTGATGAGTTTTGGCTTAAAGTCCAGTTTGTCTGAAAATAAGATCGCTACTCTTGCTTGTTTACAGGTTCTGTTGCATGGAATATTGTTTTCCATCCCTGATTTTTTTAGCCTATGCATTTCTTTTTGGGTTAAATGTATTTCTTGTATATAGCATACCATTGGATTTTGTTTCTTGATCCATGCTGCTAATATGTGTCTTTTAACTGGCAAATTGAGAACATTCACATTGATAATTATAACTGATAGGTATTAACTTATTCCTAACTTATTCCTGTCACTGTATTATTTTCCTTTCTACTTAATTGCTTGCCCTACCTGGTATATTCATTCTATCAGACCTTTTGGCATTGTTAGCTTGTATCTTTCTAAGATATCCTTGAGAAGTTTTTGGAGTGTTGATTTGGTGGTAATGCATTTCTTTAGTTTCTCTTTATCATGAAAATATTTTATTTCTCTGTCAGTTTTGAAAGATAATTTTGCAGGGTATATTAGTCTGGGTTGGAAGTTGTTTTCTTTTAGTGTTTGAAACACTTCATTCTAAGCTCTCCTTGCCTTTAAGGTTCATGTTGTGAAGTATGCTGTAATTCTGATGGGTTTTCCTTCAAAAGTGATTCTTTGCTTTTTCAAACAACTTTTAAGATCCTATTCTTGTGTTGGATTTATGATATTTTAATTATGATGTGATGTGGAGTGTTTTTTTTCTGATCATGGCTATTCAGAGTTTTATATCCCTAACTTATCTGAATGTTAAATTCTTTTTCCATGCCTGGAAAGTTTTCTGCTATTACTTCTGTAAACAATTTTTTTTTTCATTTTTTCTAGATCCTCTTTTGTTGCCAGTTCAGGGAGTCCAGGGGGCTGAGGATCAGAGTGTTCCATCTCATTTCCCTTTGGGGTTGCTGTAGGTGATCTGGAAGTCTGGTTTTGAGACTTGTTTACATGTCTTCTCATTTCGACGGAGGGGCGGGGAGTGTTGCTGGCGCCCACTTGGCTCATCTCCTGTGTGCTGGCGGGGGTGGTACGGTGGCCCAGAAGCCTCCTCTTGTGCGCTGGGAGCGGCTCACCTCCTGTGTCTGTAAACAATTTTTTTTATGATTTTTTAACTAATTCCAGTTACTCATAGGTTAGTCTTCTTTGAGTCATCTGGCAGCTGTTGGATCGGATCCATTTTTCATGTTTTATTATTATTATTATTATTATTATTATTATTTTGGCAGTACTGGGAATTGAACTCAGGACCTTGTGCTTGCCAGGCAGTTCTATTATTATTATTATTATTATTATTATTATTATTATTTTTGGTAGCGGGGATTGAACTCGGGTCCTTGCGCTTGTGGAGCAGGTGGCGAAACCACTGAGCTAAATCCCCAGCCCTCTCTTATTATTTTTAAGCTATCTGTCACTAACTGATTACTAACTACAGCCCTGTCTTCTAGGTCTGATACTCTGTCCTCACATTGGTGGCTTCTGCTGCCCATACTTTCAGTAGTATTTTTAATCTCCTGGATTTCTGTTTGAAACTTTTTAAAAATTGATTTTTATTCTTTTCTATGCTGAGCATTCATGTTTTGCATCTCTTTCTTAAGCTCTGCTATATTTTTATTAGTGCCTTCATAGACTCACTGATCATTTGTTTCATTAGGATTGTTATCTGGTTAGTTATATCTTCTTTGAATTCACCAAGCACCTATTCATCTGTTTTGTTACCTCCATGATATCCTTTCAGACATTTCTGCTGTGTGGCTTTTGACTTCCTTCCCCTTGTTGCCCCAGATCAGCTTTCTTGCCTTGTTTTCTCATGTTTCTATTTTTGTTTGTCTTTTGTGCTTTGTTTGCAGGTTAATTATAGTGCATAGTTTTGTTGCAGGGATATCTTCTGGGCATGCTAATTACTGGCCTTTGCTTCTGTCCCAGGATATAGCTAACTCTGTTTATTTAGGAGAAGTTGAAGTTTATTTGGCCCAGTATCCAGTTCTTTCTGAGAATGGGCTGCAGTATTGTTCACGATCCCCAGGCTATCCAAATATTGGCATATAGAGAAAACCAACTGATAGCAACAACTGTATCATCTTGGCTACAGGAGTAGTCAGTGACAACAATAGTGTCAAATGTAAACTGGATTCTGGATTCTTATTTCAGACACACCTTAAAAACTACTTATGAACCACCCTTAACCAAAGCAAAGAGATCTATGATTTTAGTGTAGACACTCAGACAACCCAGATACTGACCTACAGTAAATCTGACCACTGGCCTCCGTTGGATGTAGGCAGCCCTGTGGGAGTTTAATGTACTCACTGCTTGGATCCAATCCCCTCTGAAGGTAAAACCCACCAAACCTGGCCTCCCACCACAGAATGCAGCCGCATGATCTTGCTGGCCTGAGCTGGAGCTTCTTAGGGGATTTCAGGGGACCTATGTCTAGCACTCACCCTCTTGAATTCTGTTTCCCATGGGTATCTCTCACCAGGTAGAGTAGCACTTCAGGCCTGGCATGAAACTCTCCTCTGGGGTGTTGGTCTCATCCTCAGTCAGGTCAGTCATTTGGCTATCACCTCTGCCACCCCTTGCTGAGGAGACCCAAGGTGCAGAGCAGGCTAGGAGTAGGTAGTTTGACAGCGGCAGCAGGGCAGGTGGGTGACACTCCTCTGTTCCTTCCCATGCAGCAGAAATGTCTTACAAAATTCTTACCTTAAAAAAAGAATACCAAATCCTCCCACATATATCTAAGCTGAAAACACATAATATTCCTGAGAGGCCTTCTGGAATGGGATGTAGGACTCACCAATGTAGGGGGCAGGCATGATGTATATGTTGGTTTGTGAGACCTGGAAGAAGTAGTGGGAAGCAATTACTATTGTAAGTGTATCATTGCCCATTACAAAGTCTGGAAGGAGTAGGTGTGGTGGTGCAGGGCTCCCTATGTGCTGGCCATTGGAATGTGCATGTTGGGTGGTTCATGGCCTTCTTCCTCTCTAGCCTGCATCCTCCATTAACCATCCAGTTCACCTTGTACTTTTGTTTTGCTTTACCAGGTTTGATTCAGCACCCTACAATACAATGCCTGGAGGTTGAGTTTTGTCACTGTAGAAATCAAATGAGCCTAGAGGTTATTTGGGTTTAATTATCATTCATTGAAACAATCAATGTAGAGGACTGAATCATTCAAATGGTTGATGGTGGGACATTTAGGTAATTACAACTGTTGAATGCTTTCCCTTCTGCTAATTGTTTTTATTGAACAAGATTTATACGGAGGTCTTGGAGAGAAGTTGGTGAAGGCTGGGGATTTAGCTCAGTGGTTCCGCTGCCTGCCTCAAGAGAAGTTGGTGAGGCTGTGGGTATCACAAACCAACATTTTAGAAGGAAATGATGAAAGGGCCGGGCATTTAGCTCAGTGGTTTTGCCACCTGCTGTGCAAGTGCAAGGACCCAAGTTTGATCCCCGGTACCAAAAAAAAAAAAAAAAGAAGGAAATGATGGAGAGATATCATTCTGGGGCCTAAGGCTGATCTTTCTTTCTTTCTTTCTTTCTTTCTTTCTTTCTTTCTTTCTTTCTTTCTTTCTTTCTTCCTTCCTTCCTTCCTTCTTTTCTTTCTTTCTTTCTCTCTCTCTCTCTTTCTTCCCTTTCCTTTCCTTTCCTCCATCTTTCATATGGAACACTTCACAAATTTGGGTATCATCCTTCTGCAGGAGCCTTGCTAATCTATGTACTATTTAGAGATGGCCAGAGACCACCAGGGGAACAAAGTTGGGCAGGGATACACCTGGGCCCTTAAGCTGTTAGTCATTAAAGACGTTTTGTGTTTTCTTCTGAGGCAGTCAGGGATCTACAAGCTGCTTTTGCTAAAAAAAAAAAAAAGATGACTCTTCACTTGAGTCTGTAGATATTCACTGGACAACAAAAAGCAGAACAAAGCCTGGCCTTCACTTTATGTCTGTCTTCTTTATTACCTTAAAACCTTGGGTCAGACTTCTACTCAGCTCACATACAGGCACGCATCTAGGAGTGTCTAAGCACTGCTAACACAAGGTTGATGAGCCCTAAAATTACCCAGCCTACTTCATCCCCTTTCAAGACTGACATTAAGACCAGAGATTTACAAGGACATCAACTATCACTGGGTGCCTACAGATCTCCACTCATTGCCCCAAATCTACAGTCACCTTGGATTCCAGCAGATCTTCCAAAAACTGTGAGGCCAAAAGTGAACCTAAGCAATGCCATCTTGGCCTGCGAATAAACTCCCCTCATACCCCTCCCCTTACAGAGTGCTGGAATTCCCTTAAAGATGTATTTTTTCCAACCGCCCTTCTAACTGCTTCCTCTGCTTCTGTAGATATGCTTTATCACTCCCTGAGAACAGATGGTGCCTGGTGCCTCCCTGTAACCACCGAACCCTGTAGCCATAGAATGTCCTATCTTGACAAGATAGCTGGGTTGTGAAAGATAATCTGCAGCTGGTTGAAGGACATGTTGACCTCTCCCTGAGCTTCTTTGTTTAAGTTACCTATAAAAGCTGTGCTGTCCCCTGCTTCTGGGCTTCACTTCTTCTAGAGAGTGGAGTCCACACGTGTGAATAAACTCCTTTCAGTTTTTAACTCTGTCTTTGTCCCGGTGTTTGGTGATTTCCTGGCTTGCTTGGCATAACATTTTTGGAGGCCCCAGCAAGATCACCATTACTCGGTGACTTCTGTCTGGTGGATGGCCGCTGTCTCAGGCTGCCACAGCCCGAGATAGGCCTGGGGAGGCCACCCTGACCATTTGATCAGGGCCCTGGGAGCTCGGGCCCCAAGCAGAGGATTCGGGTCATTCCAGCCATCCTGAAGGGAGTTTATCTGGAGGACCTCCGGAGATCAGGTAAGAATCTCATGATTCTCAGTCAGTGGATCCTACAGAGGGTGAAAGGGAAATTGGACGTGGTGCTAATTCCCATGCCCGGGACTTTGCTGCCATGGTGGGAAGTCCTCTGGTCAGTTTATCCATTTGGTAAAGAAGGCTGTAGTCTGTCTAATATCTGTGTATCTGTTGTTTGTTGTCTATCGGCTTGCTCTATGTGCCTTTTGCTTAGTTTTGTTCTACAGAGAGCCATGGGAGCCAGACAGTCTACCTCCTCCACCCCCCTTGATTGTGTTTTACAACATTTCTCTCAAATTTATACCCCACAGAAAGCAGATGAATTCGGCCTCAAGTTCTCAAAAGGAAAACTCCGGACCCTGTGTCAATTAGAGTGGCCATCGTTTGGGGTGGGATGGCCAAGTGTGGGAAGTTTTAGCATTCAGACTACCCGACAGGTTTGGAATCGGGTTACAGGAAAGGGAGGGCCCCATCACCCTGATCAGTTCCCTTATATTGATGTTTGGATGGACCTAGTAGAAGATCCCCCCTCTTCTTGTCTGTTCAAAAGTTGCCCAGTCATCTAGGTCTAGTGAAAATAAGGTCCATCGTCATTTCCTCCAATGGCAGAGTTCCTGAGAGATGGCGGATGTGTTTGTTACTAAGCCTCTTTTAAAACATAAGGTTTTCCAGGCTCCGTGGGACGAGGACGACTTCCAACCTTGTCCGGCCCCATATCAGGCTCAGGATGAAGAACCTGGAGAAGATCCTGACTCCCTTTCTGATTCCACCCCCACTAATCCCTCTGCCCCACCTGCACCATCTGACCCCCTGTCTCCCCCTCATACCTGATTGGGACAAGCTCATGAGTCACAAGGGACAACTAGTCAGGTAACGTCCACAGTCCTTCCTTTAAAACAGGTTGAGCCAGGTGGTGGATTTGTGTATGTTCCCTTTACTACTAGCGACCTTTATAATTGGAAAAATCAAGTTCCCCCTTTTTCAGAGAAACTCCAGGCCTTGATTCACCTCCTAGAATCTGTTTTCCATACTCATCAGCCTACCTGGGACGACTGCCAGCAGCTGCTCCACACCCTCTTCACTACGGAGAAGCGGGACTGGATTTTCCAAGAAGCCATTAAGACAGCCCTGGGACCAAACCCAGACCTCGGTCCCGGCACTCTGCAGCAAGCAGAGGCCGAGGTGCCAACCCGCCGACCAGACTGGGACCCCAACACTGATGCAGGTAGGGGAGACCTGGCCAGTTACTGCCAGCACCTTTTACAGGGACTCCACCAAGCAGCTAGGAAGCTGACTAATTTGACCAAGGTGAGTGAGGTAAAACAGGATAAGATGGAGTCCCCCAAGGCTTTCCTGGAGCGCCTTTTAAAGGTGTATCGGGTCTATACACCTGTTAATCCTGATGCTCCAGAAAACACAGCCACAATAAATCTAGCTTTTGTGTCTCAGTCGGCCCCAGATATTAGAAGGAAACTTCAGAGATTGGAAGGATTTAAGGGAAAGAACAGGTCTGAGCTCCTGAGTATAGCACAAAAAGTTTTTGACAACCAGGACTCCCTGGAAGAGGCAGTCACCAAATGGCTAGGAAAAGTTACTATTGCTGCTCTCAAAAACTATGAGACAAATAAACAAATTGGGAGACCTAAGCTGGAGAGACCCCCGCGGCCTAAGCTCAGAAGGGACCAATGTACCTATTGCAAACAGACTGGACATTGGAAAAATGAGTGCCCCTTCAAGAAGGAAAAAGAGGGACAGAACCAGAAAAAGACACAGGAGCTTCTGACCTTTGAAGATATGGAATAGGAAAGTCAGGGCTTTTTCAGATTGAGCCCCTGTGAGCCCATAGTAAAATTAAAAATCGGGGCCACACTAACCAAATTCCTGGTAGTTACTGAGGTGGCCCATTTGGTACTGACTAAACCTTTGGGAAAATTGACAACACGAGAGACTTTGGTACGGGGGCTACTGGCAAGGACGCTCAAGGTTATAAATGGACAACTGCACGAACGGTAGACTTGGGTCACAGGTAAATGACCCACTCCTTTCTGGTGATTCCAGAGTGTCCATACCCCTTGCTTGGTAGAGACCTGCTAAAAAAATTGGGTGCAGCAATTACCTTTACAGAGGAAAAGGCAGACCTAAAACTAGACATCCCACAGGGGACTGTCAAAGTTATGGTGACTTGCCCATTGGCTTCTGAGTACCTGATGCTCTCGGAGTCAGAGGACAAGTCAGTTGGGCTGATTGGTGGTCTACAAACAGAGTTTCCACTTGTGTGGACTAAAACTAATCGCCCTGGGTTAACAAGCCATCAAGTTCCTATAGTGGTCAGTCTAAAGTCCAAGCCCAGCCCATTTCTGACCTACAGTATCCCATCAAAAAGGAGGCAAGAGAAAAGATTCGAACACACAGCAACTGACTCCTAGATGCCAGAATCTTAAAGCCGTGCCAGTCACCTTGGAACACCCCACTCCTGCCTGTCCAAAAGCCTGGTCCTTCTGACTGCAGGCCTGTCCAAGACCTCCGAGAGGTAAATAAAAGAACTGAGATTGTACACCCCACTGTGCCAAATCCCTACACCCTGCTAAGCCTCCTGCCTCCACAATGACAAGTCTACACTGTGCTGGACCTCAAGGATGCCTTCTTCAGTCTGCCATTGGCCGAGGTGAGTCAGCCTCTTTTTGCTTTTGAATGGGTGGACCCCGAAGGAGGGTACTCAGGACAACTGACCTGGACAAGACTGCCACAAGGGTTCAAAAATGCTCCCACCCTGTTTGATGAGGCTCTAAATAGGGACTTGACTCCATTCAGAGCGTCTCATCCTGAAGTGACCCTTCTGTGGTATGTAGATGACCTCCTAGTAGTGGCTGATGATCAGGATACCTGTATGGCTGCTACTAAGGATCTGTTGGGATGGTTACAAAAGTTGGGATATCGAGTGTCAGCCAAGAAGGCCCAGATCTGTACCCCTCGGGTTACTTATCTAGGGTATGAGATCAATAGGGGCACCCGACAACTATCTCTGAGATGCAAACAGGCTATACTACAGATCCCCACGCCCACCACAAAAAAACAGGTGTGAGAGTTCCTTGGAACCGCTGGCTACTGCCGATTGTTTATCATGGGATTCGCAGAGATTGCTAAGCCCCTGTATACAGCCACTGTGGGAGGAAACATGCCCTTAGTGTGGACGGAGACTGAACAAAGGGTGTTTGAGACCTTAAAACAGGCCCTTGTTCAGACACCTGCTTTGGCCCTCCCAGACATTGGAAAGCCTTTCCAATTGTTCATGGCTGAGAAGGATGGAGTGGCAAAAGGGGTCCTTACTCAAACTTTAGGACCCTGGAAAAGACCCGTGGCTTATTTGTCCAAAAGGCTTAATCCTATGGCCGCTGGCTGGTCACCCTGTCTCAGAGCCATCGTGGTAACAGCCCTCCTCGTAAAGGAAGCAGACAAGTTAAGCTTGGGTCAGGGGCTCACAATCAGTGCGCCGCATGCAGTCTCCTCCATGCTGGGAGGAGGCTCTGAGCATTGGATATCAGACGCCAGACTGACTCAATATCAGGTGCTCCTGATTGACCAGCCTTGGATCAAGTTCATAGAAGCCACTACCTTAAACCCCGTGACACTGCTGCCAGCCTCAGACCTGACGACTCTGCTGCATGACTGCCAGGAGACTCTCCTGGACATAACTGAGACCAGACCTGATTTTCGGGATGTGGCCCTGAAGCACCCTGAGGAGACATTCTTCACAGATGGAAGCAGCTTCATTGAACAAGGAGTCAGGTATGCAGGGGCGGTGGTGGTAGATGGCCAGGGAGTGACGAGGTGGGCCGCTGCCCTGGGACTTGGAACTTCAGCCCAATGAGCAGAGCTGATAGCTCTCACTCAGGCCTTAAACCTGGGTGAGGGAAAGGTTGTTAATATCTACACGGACAGTCGGTATGCCTTTGCAACTGTACATGTTCATGGAGAGATATATAAACAATGGGGCCTACTCATGTCAGGAGGAAAGGACATCAAAAATAAACATGAGATCCTAGCTTTACTAGAAGCCGTATGGAACCCTAAATCAATGGCTATAATACACTGCAAGGGACATCAGAGGCCTGACACACCGGAGGCCATAGGAAATCAAAAGGCTGATCTAGCTGCTAAACTGACTGCCAGAAAACCAGTGGGAACAGCCCCCACTCTGGTCCTTAAAGGTTTTCCCGAGCTGCCGACTAAGCCACATTACTTCTCAGAGGAAGAGGAACAAAATGCCCGGGTGGGAGCTATAAAAGATAAAAATGGATGGTGGAGTCATCCAAAGCCGAGTTTGCTTGCCTCAGGCTCTTGGCCGACAGCTAATTCAACAAATACATTGGTTTACTCACCTAGGAGAAAAGAAACTCAGACAATTGATAAGTTCCAGGTTCTTAACTCCTAAGCTGGCTGCCATGGTCCAGGATGTTTGCACTCGGTGCCAGACATGCGCCCAGGTAAATGCCAAGACAACATCCGGAGACGAGGGAACCCAACACTGAGGCGAGCATCCTGGGGAATTTTGGGAATTGGATTTTACTGAAGTCAAGCCCAGCCGGGGATATAGGTATCTGTTGGTTTGGGTAGATACTTACTCTGGATGGGTAGAAGCCTTCCCTACTAAAGGAAAGATAGCTATAATAGTCAGTAAAAAGTTGTTACAGGAGTTCATCCCCCGATTTGGCCTCCCCCATACTCTGGGGTCTGACAATGGCCCAGCCTTCACGGCTAAGTTATCTCAATTGGTGGGCAAGGCCCATAACATTGATTGGAAACTTCATTGTGCCTATCGGCCATAAAGTTCAGGGCAAGTGGAAAGGATGAATCAAACCTTAAAAGAAACATTAACTAAGTTTGTTTTAGAAACTGGAAGAAGCTGGCCAGACCTTCTCCCACTGGCCCTCTTGTGGGCTAGGTGCACTCCTTATATAAAAAAATTAACTCCTTATGAAATCATGTTTGGGGGACCACCTCCCTTACTGCCCAGGGTAAATTTGGAAAATGTATCAGGATGTGAAATCATACTTTGTTAAATTCTTTGAAGGCCCTCCAGGTAATCCAACAGGAACTGTGGAATCGAGTTCGGGAGGGCAGGCCGGCCCCTCAACCTGATGTCATCCACCATAAATTTCAGCCTGGAGATCTGGTGCTGATAAAGAGACATTCGTCTAAGGCTCTGGAGCCACATTGGGAAGGACCTTTCCAGGTGATTTTGACGATGCCATTTGCCATAAAGGTTGCAGGAAAAACACCATGGATACATCACTGCCACATCAAAGTGGCTCCTGAGGACACCCCAGAGGGCAAATGGAGGGTCATCAGTCAACCAGGCGACAAAAAGTTAAGACTGGGATGGGTTGGAAATACATCCCCTTCTCGTTAATATTTTCTGGAACATTGGCAATATTACCCCCAAAACAATTGGACCATACTGGTAATGTTTGGATTCAGCTGGCACAATCACTTAATTTGTCTGAGTTCTGTTTAAATGTAGATATAAATTTACATTATGTATTAGGGAGTTGTCTCGTCCCAGTGTGCACTCCCTTGAGTCTGATACAATCTTATACTCTGTTTAAAAACATCCCAGGAAAAAAAATCTTACTTATAAAGATAGTTAAATTTGGGAAACCCCCTCTTATTCTAAACCAAAAAATGCTATTAGGTTATATACACCTCAGATGATTATGTTAAACAATACACCATGTGCTATATATAAAAATTGTACTACAAAATGTCTAAGATTAAAAAGGTTAAAAAAATGACCTATTACGAGGAACAAAAAATCATATACAGTGATGGTCATGTGCCTTTACCATCAGGATGGTTTTATACATGTGAAGGAGTAACGTTTAATCATATCCCTGCCTACTTGTCTGAGACTCGGTGCTGCCTAAGTCGCTTGGCCATAATATTGCCAGATTGAACTGATTTGATAGTGCCCAAAAGAATTAAATGTTGGTCACCCTATACTGAACCAGGATGTGATGATGATGTAGACAGATGCTCAAGTGATACCTATGAAAATATCTAGGGCCAGGGATTTAGCTCAGTGGTTTCGCCGCACAAGTGCAAGGATCTGAGTTCGATCCCCGGTACCAAAAAAAAAAAAAAAAAAAAGATAATATCTGTGCTTGCTCAGCCCGCCATAGGAATTCATGCAGAAAAGGCAGTATGAAAATTGGCATGCAAGGTGGTCAAAGGTCTAAATGCTACCTCATCTGCCTTGGCATTAATCAGGAGTTACAAGAACACTGATGGGCTATACTAGACAACAGGGCAGCAATAGATTACTTGCTCTTGTTCCATCATCAAGGATGTGGAAAAAATAAAAAATATATGTTGTTTTAATATGACTGACAATAGCCCAGGGATTCAGGAAAAAATAAAACAATTAGAAGAATTGACAGAGAAAATACATAATAAAAACTAGGATGGGATTTGTTTCCCATGGTTAACTCAATGGTTGCCTAATATACAATGGTTAAAAGAGCTTTTTCTTGTAGTCATAATTGTAATCATATGTTTGTTGTTATCATGTTGTGGCATACAATGCCTACCTTACTGTATGGGATGCTCTCAGCGGTTCATAGATTATTAAATTTGACTATTATGTTCCTGCATCAAATGTATAAACCCTTGCCTGAGAAAAAAATGACAGAGATAAATCAAAGGTTTGATTTTGTACAAAAACCAGTGGGGAATGTGAGGCCAAAAGTGAACCTAAGCAATGCCATCTTGGCCTGCGAATAAACTCCCCTCATACCCCTCCCCTTACAGAGTGCTGGAATTCCCTTAAAGATGTATTTTTTCCAACCGCCCTTCTAACTGCTTCCTCTGCTTCTGTAGATATGCTTTATCGCTCCCTGAGAACAGATGGTGCCTGGTGCCTCCCTGTAACCACTGAACCCTGTAGCCATAGAATGTCCTATCTTGACAAGATAGCTGGGTTGTGAAAGATAATCTGCAGCTGGTTGAAGGACATGTTGACCTCTCCCTGAGCTTCTTTGTTTAAGTTACCTATAAAAGCCATGCTGTCCCCTGCTTCTGGGCTTCACTTCTTCTAGAGGGTGGAGTCCACACGTGTGAATAAACTCCTTTCAGTTTTTAACTGTCTTTGTGGTGATTTCCCGGCTCACTTGGCATAACAAAAACCTGAGGCTACCTCAAATGGAAACAACCATCTGTGGAGACTGGATTGTTCCCTGAAGCAGTCAGGACTTCTCTGGAGCCACCTTGCAAAACTAGAACTGAGATAAAAGATCAATCAGAACCTAGACCCCCCTAGCAAGTCCATAAAGGCTGGTCTCATTCCTTTGTGAACAGGCCAGATTGATCTCCATTAGCTCCTCAGGCTGACATCTCTCCCCATTCCCCCTTACTTTCTAACCCAGCCCACTAAATCAGCCTATGTCTCTCACTGAGATGTCCTGCAATGCAAGAAAATACATCTTGAATCTCTCTGGGCTGAGTTGAGGGCTCCGTCTCCTCTTTCCAGGGACCTCCTCAGACCCTGTCTGGTGACAGTTCTAATTTTAGTACTTGTGTTTCTGGTTTTTTTGGTACCAGGGATCAAACTCAGGACCTTGCGCTTACAAGGCAGGTGGCAGAACCACTGACAGCTAAATCCCTGGCCCAGTACTTGTGCTTCTGGAGTAAGCCCTGGACCCACTTTCTACTCATGCCTAGTTGCCTCATGGCCAGGTTTTCAAAGTGTCATGTAAGCAGACAGCCTTGTGGCCATCCTCACAGATCAAAATATACATCAAATGTTTAAATAATAAAATGTATTACAGTTAAAGACATATTGCCATTAATCCCCCTTACTTTGAACACACATTCCATCATTCTTGCCACTTTCAGAAGCAGTTCTGGAAGTCCTCTTTCACGAGTGTCTTTAGTTTTACTGGTGTGACTGCCTTGATGTCCTGAATTGATTAAAGACATTTACCTTTCATGATCATTTGGACAGTGAGGGAAAAGCCAGAAGTCGCAGGGTGCCAGATCCAGTGAACAGGGTGGATGAGGACTCATCATAATGTCTTCATGAGCCTGCCTTTCCACTGGATGGCACTCAGCAGCATTCACTATAGTTTTCATCACACTTCATAAAGACACTTATGAAAGAGGGCTTCCAGGAATTCTTCAGAAAGTGGCAAGAACAATGGGCAAGTGTGTTCCAAGTGAGGGGGAGTATTTTGAGGGGGATTAATGACACTATATGTTTTAATGTAATTTTTTAAATTGAACATTCACCGTATTTTTTTCAGGCTGAGGCAGGAGGGTCATGAATTTGAGAGAGAGAGAGGGAGAGAGGGAGAGAGAATATCTATATTGCCCAGGCTGGTCCTGAACAATTGGGCTCAAGTGATCCTCCCGCCTCAGTCTTCCCAGTAGCTGGGACTACAAGCACATACCACTGAATCCAGCTCTCAGTTTCTTATATTATCACATTTTTTTTGGTATCTGGTATCGAACTTGGGACCTTGCGCTAGCCAGGCAGGCGGTGGAACCACTGAGCTAGATCCCCGCCCCCAACATATTTTCATAACTCTAATCAGTCGGTATTTTTATGGAGGAGAAATGTTTTGTCTATCTTCTTAGGTTTAGTGAGTTAGGCCTGTAAATTTAGCTGATGAAAGACAGATTAAAAGGACAAATGGCCTGAGTTTTATTAATGTTAATATTTGTCCTTGAGTGATAGCTTTATAAAAATGAAGTGAAAGGTCAGGGCTGTAGCTCCGTGGTATAGCGCCTTCCTGGCAATTATGAGGCCCTGAGTTTGATTCCTGGTACCCTGGTACCCCCCAAACGTGAAGTGAAAAATTGAAGTGCTTATTTTCGGGAGCTCTGTACCCTTTTTAACAAAGGAAAAGGACTTGGTCTTGAAAGGATGATTAGTCATGAGCGTTAACAGGAAAGCTTTGAAGCATGAGGGCTGTGTTAGCTTGGTTTGCAGACCCATCTCTTATGACATCTCTGTCAGTGAGAGTCATTCTCTTCTTGCTATCCTCAAAGGAAAATGTATGCCCTGCTTTTTCTTTTTGGTACCAGGGATCGAACTCCGGTCCTTGTGCTTGCACAGCATGCTGCAAAACCACTGAGCTAAATCCCCGGCCCTGCCCTGCTTTTAAGCTGATAAGAAAAGGGCAGAAACTGCCTTTAGTTTAAGATACTCCTTATTGCCAAAGTGGCACATTTTGTGCTATCATATCCCATATTTTAGGCTGGCTTTGAACTCACTATGGAGCCCAGGCTGGCCTCGAACTAACAGTGATTTTCCTGCCTCAGCCTCCTGAGTGCTGGGATTACAGATGTGCACTACCACATTTGACAAGAAATGCTTGTTTTGGAAAGTTTTGGGTTCTCATTTAAAATCAAGTTTTCTTTCCCTGCCCGGGAAATATGATCTCCCTGATTCATCTGTGGTAAGAGCTTCCAGGCCATTTAAGTTAATGAAACCTTTTCCTGTCGAAGAGGGCTTCGCCAGCGCATCCAAAGGATAATCACAGCCTATTTCCGCTTCCCTTAGAGCCACAGTCCTCTTTCTCTCTTATGTTAATTGCTCTGTTTTCCATGCTTGATGCATTGACCTCAGATTTGTCAGGTAATTCTTTCTTGCTAATATCTAGCTGCATTCTATCAGAAGAAAATTAATTCTTTTGGAATTTAGAAACATATAAAGAAATTCCATAGCATTAGATTTCAAGATTTGTCTAATTTTTGTCCCAATTAAAGAGTTCCCTTTGATGTAAATGTTTTCCTTCAGAGTCCACTAAGTTCTAAATGTTTCTTGGAGTCACAAGGTGAGGATTCACCAGGTGAGGGTCTCACCTCGAAGTCAATGAGCCATTATTTCTTTGCCAGGCCAAGAAAGTGCTTAACTTCCAGGTGGCTGCCATAAGCAGTTTTCCCGGGCTGCTCGCCATGGGCCCCTTTTCTGGCTCTTACCCTCCAGACAGAAGCGCTGGCATCCACCGATGTGTGTTTCATTACAAACCAAGGGTAAAAATGCTGCCACAGCTGCTGCTGGAGGGTAGTGTGGGGACAACACAGATTCCCCTGGGAAGGCTGGGGGAAGGTGGTCACAGTCCTGCAGTGCTGATTTCATGGTCTCAGCACTGATTCACTTACTGCCTGCCCTGACTGCCCTGTGGGCTATGCCAGGCTAACTGCAGGTGTGTGACCTAGGCCACCAAGTATCAGAGCAGGAACAAATCGCATACTCTTGGTCCATTCAGGTCGCAGCTGGTTAGCAAGCTTCGCTGGGAGATGGGCTGAAAGAGGTGAGGTAACAAGATAGGCCCCTCCATGCCTATGACAATGAACAGAATGAAGTTTTTTCGAGATGGAGTTGCACTATGTAGTTCAGGGTGGTCTTGAACTCACTATGTAGCTCAAACTGACCTTGAACTCACAGCAATCCACCTGCCTCATCCTCCTTAGGGCTGGATTACAGCTGTGGGCCACCACACCCAGCTTATGCTGGTATAGCACCTTTGGAGACTTTAGTGTTAACTTACTCATGACACGTAGGCTTCCTCAGTGTTGCTAAGGGTTTTAAATTGCCATGATCTAGTTCTTAGGGGCTTACCTTTATTTTATAATGAACTTTCCTTTTTTTATTCCCCTTCCCCTCCCCAATTACCTCCCTCCCTCCATGTCTAATTCCCCTGTCCTACAACTAACTTTTCTACCATTATAAATATTACACGTGTTACTAATAGAAAATATGGAAAATATAAAACATTGAAATCAACTGTATTCTTATTATCAAAGATAACCACTGTTAATATCTTTATATCCTCTCATATTGTATATAACAGTTAAATCTCATTATTATTTTTTTTTTAATTTCAAGTATTTACTATTGTCTTTTGAAAAATTTTTTGTTTTTTATTTTTTGAGATAGGGTCTCACTGTGTAGTTCAGGCTGGCCTCAGATTTGCAGTGATCCTCCTGCCTCAGCCTCCCAAGTGCTGGGGTCACAGGTGTGCACCACCACATTTTTATTAGTACATATTTGCAGTATATAATGGTTATATTCATTGTGGGAAGTTGGAATGTGTATGCGACTTAATTATTTTCTTCAGCCCTTTCCCACCCCACCCTCCCCCTTCCCTCCACCTCTTGTCCTCTTTCCATTTGCAAAAGACCTATCTCCTGGTTTCCTGTAATCTTGTATTTTGTTCTTTAAATTACTTATACTTTGGGTTTCTCCTACAAGAGAAGCCATGAGCTATTTAACCTTGTGTGACTGCATTATTCCAATAGTCACCTTCTGTAAAGGTATCAAGGACAATGAATTAGTGAGTATGGAGTCGGAGGGGAATTTCAGGATCAGGGTCCTGCGAGCCTCTGGACACACAGCCGTCAACTACTCAGTTCATAAGCTTGATTTGTGTATTTTTTCTGGTTAATGACGCTAATATACATTGTTGATTCATTAACACTGCTCTCCTGGCCAAGAGCACAGCAACTGGTCCCTGAATGAAACTCAGAATTCACAGGTATTTTCTTTGCAGAGTTCCTCACAACCTTTTGCAAGTGAACACTAGGCAACACCACAGCACTATGTGTGGGGGCATTTAAAGAGCAAAATCACCCCTCAAATCACATTTCACAGAACAGGAAGCAGTGAGTGAACCAACAGAGGACACTGTGTCGGGAGAGTGGAAACCATTGCCTTTTTCGTGAGCTGGGAATGTGCACATCAGTAAATGTGCGCATTAGTAAATGAGTGAATTCACAAATACAGACTCTGTGAATAATGTGGATGACCTACATTGCAGCATTTTCCCCCACTTGGTAACATATGCATTTTAATGGCCAGAGAGTAGCCTGAGATATGCATGTGCTATTCTTTGTTTAATCATTTTCTTAATCTGGACTACTTCATTGGTTTTCAATTTTTTGCTCTTTTTCTGTCTTTTTTTTTGTATCGGGGATTGAACTCAGGACCTTGTGCTTGCAAGGCAGGTGTGGTACCACTGAGCTGAATCCCCAGTCCATCTTTTTCTGTCATTCTTGAGTGTAGATCTTTGCTCATGTCTATCATTTATTTAGACTTACTCCTGGAAGAGGATCTGTGACTAGGGTTGTAGCTTGGTGGTTACACATGCACTCAGGCTATGCTCAAGATAACAAATTGTGAGTCTAGTCTTTAAAGACAGAATATTATCAGTTATGCTTTTCATAAATAACCTCTCCGTAGTCCATATATTCATGTGCAAGTGCATTAAAAGGTTAACTCAGCAGGCACAGGTGTCCGAATCTTGGACATACAAAGGTGGTCAGGTCTGACCTTGAACCAGCCCCCCCGGGATGAGCTCTAAGCCCTTGGAATAGCCTTCCTGGTGTCTGTCCTCAGCATGGCAATGCACACCTGGAATCCCAGGTATTCTGAAACTGAGGTGGGAAGAGTGACAGTTTGAGGCCAGCCTGGGCCATGAAGTGAGACTCTGTCTCAAAATGAAAGAAGAAAGGTGGGGATTTTAGTTCAGCAGCACTGCGCAAGGTTCGATCCCTGGTACAGAAAGAAAAGGAAGGAAGGAAGGAAGGGAGGAAGGAAGGAGGGAAGGAAAAGCTGGGTATGGTAGTACACACCTGTAATCCCAGCACTTGGAAGGCTGAGGAAGGGTTGTCCTGAGTTAAAAGCAAACCTGGCAGGCCAGGGATTTAGCTCAGTGCTTCTGCCGCTTGTCTTGAAAGTGCAAGGACCCGAGTTTGATCCCTGGTACCAAAAAAGAAAAAAAACCAAGCCTGGCCTACATAGTAAGTTCAAAGCCATCCTGAACTACATAGTTAAAAAAAAAAAAAAAGAATGTCTTTGTGAAGTGGCCATAGGCCATGACAGAGAGTTTATGTTAACAGTGTGATTTATTTTGAACACCTGTTTTTGTTTACCTGGGGCCCTGGGCCACCCACACTGTGTTCTTTACACATCTGGGGCACTGGAGACAGAGTAGCTAGGGTCAGTCACATGCATGTTTCATGTCTAGGTGATTCATACCCCAACCCCAATAAATCCCTGGCAACCGAGGCTCACCGGGGTCTTTGGTTGACATTTCTCTGCATGTTCGACACACTGTCGCTGGGAAATCAAGTTCTGTCTGTGTACTCAGGTGGGGGGGCGCTCCCAAGTCTGTGCTTGGTTTCTCCTAGACTCTCCTATATGCATATTTTTTTGTTGCTGATTTGATCTCCATTATTTTGCTGTAATAAATTGTAACCATAAGCGTAATAGTTCTGAGTTCTGTGAGTCCACCTGTAATGCCTGAAACTGAGGGTGGTTTTGGAGACCTCCCAATAAAATCCTTTATGTGTTTATATATACCTGCAGGATGCTATGCACCAAAGAATATACTATATTTTATTGGTGGTTTAAGAAATTTTCAAGGTTAATTGGCTATACTGTACTTGATTTTTGCATTATATTCTATTTTTAGAAACCAATCCTTATCAGCTGCAATTCCACTATTGAACATCTTTTTAAATGTTTATTGGCCATTTGACTTTCTCTCTAAATTGTCTGTTCATATTTTTTTTCTTCACTGAGCTGTTCTTGAATTTAGGAAACAGTAAGCCTATTCACATATACACAAAAGAAATCACATTTTTATTTCCCTGTTGGTGCATGGAGCTTAATGCTTTCTGTATGGTTAGTGATTGCTTTGTCCAAATAATCCCTAAAATTACTCACCCCTCAGGAATACCAGCTTCCTCCAATATCTACTTTTGTTCTGCCATGCCTCTATTTATAAGTCATGTCAATCCCAACCTCAGTCTCTCTTAGGCTTCTTTTTCTCTAGGTAAAACTTTCACTCCCTGAATTTAGTTGGCTTTTCTTAATGCGCAAAGCATGCATCTTTTATTTTTTTCTTTCTTTCCTTGGTAGTGCCAGAGTTTGAACATTGCACATGCTGGGCAAGCTCTTTACAGCCTTTTTTTTTTGGTACCAGGGATCAAAATCAGGACCTTGTGCTTGTCAGGCAGGCGCTGTGCCACTGAGCTAAATCCCCGGCCCTCTCTAGCCTTTACCTGTATTTCCTTTATATTATCAGTTTGCAAAATCAGACCTTTAGATTCTTACATGTGCTCATCATAATAACCTTCCCCTGAATCCAGTAACTTCTCACTACCTTTTTTTTTTTTGGTACTAGGGATCAAACTCGGGACCTTGTGCATGCAAGTCAGGTGCTGGAACCACTGAGCTAAATCCCCAGCCCTGGAATCCAGTAACTTCTATCCTCAATTCCATTCTGCAGATGCCAAATTAACCTTTTTTTTTTCTCTTTGAGACAGGGTCTCGCTATGTAGTTCAGACTGGCCTTGAACTTGCCGTGTAGTCCAGGCTGCCCTTGAACTCCCTGCAATCCTCCTGCCTCAGCCTCTGGAGCCCTGGGATTACAGGACTGCACCACCACGGCCGGCCCTAGAGTAACCTTTTTATTTTATTTATTTTTTTTGGTACTGGGGATCGAACTTGGGACCTTGTGGTTGCAAGGCAGGTAGCGGGATTAACCTTTTTAAAGCATTGATTTCATTGTGTCACATTCTTGCTCAACTATACCAAGGTTCTCTTTAATTTCTGTCATCAGACATGGAAACTTCGGGCTAGACTTGGAGATGTGGGTTCGGCAAACCTCATAGAATCAGATCCCAAGAGAGGTGCTGACATGGGACAGGTTCATTTCTGTGTGGTCTGTCAGATGTGCTGAGCCAGGAAGGCCACAAATTTGTGACGCAGAAGATTGAAGTGGTGGGTGTTGTCGAAGGCTGGTTAAGGTGATTCTAAGGCAGTTGTACTATTCATTGGTAGAATGAATTTGAAGAAGAGTATGGCTCATGATAATAAGATTGTATAGAATGGATGGCAGACCCTAATTCTCACTGTTATGTATGGTCTTTGCTTCCAGGTGCTGTTTTTTTTTTTTCTAGTGCTGGGGATCAAACCCAAGGCCTCGTGTCCACCAGGCAGATTAAAAAAAGTGGTGCATATAAAATGTTAAAATTTTGATTATAAAAGAGTTGCATACTCATTACACATAAGTGTTTTGATGTTTGGGAAGAAAAGTAAAGATCTGTACAATGATCAAATTTTTGAAATTTTATTAAAGCTCATAAATTCTAGAAATGCTATTAATGTTTTGCATATATTCTACAGTATTTTTCTACACATTTAAAAAATAGAAGGTGGTCATGGTGGAGCATCCCTGTAATTCTAGCCCTTTGGAAGCTGAGGCAGGAGGATAGCAAGTTCTAGACTAGCTTGTACTACATAGCAAAACTTTGTTAAAAAAAACAAACAACCAAAACAACAGAAAAAAAAATAGAATTTTATTACAGTTTATATCCTTCATCACTGGTGTATGATGAACACTTAAGTATTCTTGAAAAATGAAATTTTAAACTGGGAATGGTGGTACTCCCCTGTAATTCTAGTACTTGGGAGGCTGAGGCAAGTGGATTGCCATGAGTCTGAGACCAGACTGGACTACACAGTGAGTTCAAGGCCAGCCCGAGCTACACAGTGAGACCCTGCCTCAGGAAAAAAACATCTATTCCATCACTTAAACTAAGTACTAAATAGAATTAAATCATATTAATCAAAAATAGAGTTTTAGCAATGTAACGATATGTGAACAAGCCATTTATTCTCCACTCACCTCTGGCTTCTCATCAGTTGATCTCTCCAAGGTCATTTCTATCCCTTTCTCTTTTTTGATCTGTATGTCTTTCATTTGTCAAATGTAAGTGTAAGTGGTTGAATGATGTAAAGCTGCAGATGCAATACCATTTTGGGCTACAAAATTCTCTCTCACACACACACACGTGCACACACACACACACGCATGCACGCGCACAGATGTATGGAGTGCTTGTCCCACAACCTGCATCTCTTAAGCATCTTCACTTGTTACTCTTTCTCTGTGCCTTGTGAGTTATTTTTTGGTCAATGCCGGTGCCAGCCCCTCAGACTTGTTGCCTTTCTGTGCGTCCCTGGTGTGGTGATGAGTTCAGCTCTTGTGTGATGGTGGGGAGTTGGATCAACTTCCCCAGCCCAGCTGCCCACCTATCACTGCATTTGCTCTCTCACGAGTCCTGATGGGTTAGAAATGTCAGAGGCGGCTGTGGCTGAATCCATCTAAATGGCAAGGCTCCTCTCAGCACTCTCTGTCGCTTGCTCTCCTCTGGGAGACTCACTTTAAATGTGCCTGCATTATGGTTTTTGGCAGATTGTTACAGTAGAATATTGACTCTCTGAGCTGAAGCCAGGCTTGTCTCAGAGATTGTCTGCTTTTCTAAGAGCTAATAATGAGACTTGATCAACAGTGCGGATGGAGGGTAGAGGTGGAAGGAAGAAAAATCCCTGATCACTGTTCAGAGAATACCGAATTCTGAAGCTGTTTGGCCATTTGTGTCTATTGTTTTGCCTTGTTTCTTCCTCATTAGCCGTGAAGCAAGTTTTTAAAAAAAAATTTTAATGGATACTGTACAACTGAATTAAGACAAAATACAGCAAGCAAAGCAAATATAAATGCTGCCCTTTCTTTCTGTGAGTTTCCCTTCCCTTGAATTCTTACCACCACCACCATCCTCACATAGGTCAGGTTTAAGCACCATGGAGCCCCCGGGAATTGCACCATTGTTCAGTGTAATGGAATTTCATTATTGCATCGGAAACCTGGTGAGATGGAAGATTGGGTCCTACTTGTCCCTTGGGGGAAGGAGGAGAAATACCTACCACTTTGAATAATTGTTATTCCCCACCACCAAAACAAACACCCAGAGAAAATGCATATGCATGGACAAGGAGAAGGTGGTGGAGATGCAAGCTAGTGATTCTTTTTATTTTTTTTTGGTAGGGGCATCAAACTCGGGTCCTTGCGCTTGTGCAGCAAGTGGCGAAACCACTGAGCTAAATCCCCAGCCCCAGTGATTCTTTTTGAAAACTGGAACTAAATTCGTTTTCTTTTCTTTTCTTGTTCTTTTCCTTTTTCTTTTTCTTTTTCATTTTCTTTTCTTTCTTTCTTTTTTGGATAAATAACCCCCATCCACTGATAATTTGGTCAGCTTTGCTTTATTTGCTACCTCCTACCCCTCCCTTTTGTGTAAGGTTGAGCAAACCTAGGGCCTTGTGATGCTAGGCAAGTGCTCTACTGAGTTACATCCAAGCTAATATTTTTTTTCCTTTCTAGTCCTGGGATTGCACCTTCCCCTGAGCTGAATGCCCAGTCCTTGTAATTTTTTTTTTTTTTTTACTTTGAGGCAGAGTCTTGCTATGTTGCTTTGGGTGGGCTGAAATCTGAGAGCCTCCTGCCCCAGCCTATGAGAGTGCTGGGATTATATGTGTGTGTCACCATATCTGGCTGAATTTTGCTTTGATTTATTATTAATATTATTTTTTGTTTTTGTTTTTTTGAGACAAGATCTCACTAGGTCATGAACTGGCAATCCTCCTGCCTCAGCCTGGCGAGTGCTGGGATCACAGGCATGCACCACCGCACCTAGCTTGCTTTAGTTTAAAGCAGTGTCTCCCTGCTCCCTGTCCAGCCCTCAAGCTTTGTGAAAGGTGACTTCTGTCCTATGTGTCCCACTGCCCACTCCCCAGATTCTGACTGACCAACTAGTTCCACTTGTTGGGAAGTATTGTGTCTTTTGTGAATCACCACTAACCAGAGTATTACCTTGAGCTTCTGCAGTAGTTAAATGAAGAAAAGACTATTTTCTCCCAGATAGAATATTTGAATGTTGTGGATCGAGTGCTTTTGTACATGGCCCATCTGCGTCTCTTTCCAGTTTGTTCCGCATACCCTAAGATGGTAACAGTCTCCAAGATGTTTCTTAGGGGAAAAGATTGCCTTGGAGAACCTTTGTTTTTTTTTTTTGGTACCGGAGATCGAACTCAGAACCTTGAGCTTGCCAGGCAGGTGAGGTGCCACTAAACTAAATCCCTAGCCCTTTGTTTGTTTGTTTTTTGAGACAGGGTCTTGTCATGTAGTTCAGACAGGCCTTGAACTCATTATGTAGTCCAGGCTGGCCTTGAACTCACAACAATTCTCCTGCCTCAGGCTCCTAACTTCTGGGATTACAGGCGAGCACCACCACACCGGCAAAAAAATATTGTTTTATTTTAGTTCTTCTTTCCTTCTTTATTTCTTCGTTCTTCTCTTCTTCCTTCTCTTCCCACTTCCATCTATTTGGAATACCTTGCTGTATGCTATGAGATGTGCATGTAATTTGCAGTGTGACTTGTTTTTATATTCATGTATTTAAAAAAATATTTAAAGTGAATAGCCTGCTCTGAGTCTCCACAGGACAGAAAGCAGAGGCATCATGCAAGATTTTTCGGCTTTCATTTTCAAAAGCCTAAGCCCTTAGGAAATTTAGAGTTTATGGAGAAGAAGGAGGAGGTGGTTTCTAGGTAGAGGTAAATGTCCTGGAGAAATAAAGCTGAATGCGGGGCTTCTCCTGCACCGCGCAGCACACCTGCATGGGGATGAGAGAGGGAGAGGAGGAAACGCCAGGCTTCTCGAACACAGGTGATTATTGTGCTTCTAGACAGACGGGGGGTGGGGGGGGTGGCGCAGGTGCACAGAACTGAATTAGACTCCTCGGTTCTAGGCGTATAATTATTGTCCTGGATCTGTTTTTTTCTTTATTGGACTGGGGATTGAACTAGGGCCTCGTGTATATTAGACACTGAGCTATATCCTCAACTTGAAAAGAAAAATTGTTTGAAAGCCAGGTGTGGAGGCACAAGCTTGTGATCCCAGCACTGTGGAGGCTGAGGCAAGAGGATCGCTGTAAGTTTGAGGCCAGCCTGGGCTACTTAGTGAGCTCAAGGGCAGCCTGAACTACAAAGTGAGAGAGACCCTGTCTGAAAAAGCAAAACAAAAAAATTTTAAAAATTATTTTGAGACTGAATCTCTTTCTCTTTTCCCCCAACTCCTCTCTGTCTCAGCACTAGAGATTGAACTCACAGCCTTTGAGTGGAATGACACCCCCATCCTTTTAAAATTTTTAATCTTGAAATGGTACCATTAAGTTGTCCAGGCTGGCCTTGAACTTGCAATCCTCCTGCCTCAGCCTCTTGAGTGCCTATGTGTCTTACTTTTCTTGTTGCTCAGGCAAAATACCCGATGCCTAGAGTTAAGGGAGGAAAAGTTTATTTGATTCAGTTTGTAGAGGTTTCAGTCCATAGTTGGCTGGCTTGCCTAGCAAAATGAGGATCTGGGTTTGACCCCCAGCACCAAAGCAAACAAAAAAATACCCCAAATTCCTGGGCTGGGGGTGTAGCTCAGTGGTAGAGCTTAGCTTGCATGAGGCCTTGAGTTTCACTCTCTGTTCCCCAGCTCCCCCAACCCCCAAAACAAAAGAAAAATCAATTCCTGTTGACTAATATAGGTGATTGTGGAACAAGTGACATTCATAACAAAGGCCTGGGGCCATAGCTCAGTGGTAGAGAGCTTACCTAGCATGTATGAAGCCCTGGGTTCAATCTCTCTAGCACTGAAGAGAAAACAAAAACAGAAAAAAAGAGCAAAACAAAACACATGCAAAGTTACAAAGAGAGTTGAGTAGTTTTCTAATGGACTCTTTCACTTCTAAAAAAATGAAGTTAGTAATAACTGTAGCTAGCTATATAGTTATAATAACTAACTATAAATAACTATAGCTAACCATGTAGTTATACCTATATAGTTATAGCTAACTATAACTATAGCTAACAAAAATATAATGAAGAAAAAACATTATTATGTAATTTTTATCATTTTAAAGAGAAAAGCCATATATAAACATTAGATAGTTTTCAAATATCAAATAAGCTACAGGCAGCAGCAGTGTATTAATGGGAAGCCTCAGAAGTCTGTCGCTACTGGCTTGTCAACTGATCTAAGAGCGTGAGGGCAACTTACTGACCTGAAAATCACATTGTACACCAGTGTGAGATGTGGCTAATTGACTAATCAGAGTTTGAGAGACCCAGAGACTTTCTAGACCAACTCAGATCAGAGTGGATGTTATTAATAGGGCAAATAGTGAATGGAACTGAAAGGCAGATTTAATTTATTTACTCTTTGTTTCTAGGTCTTGTAATTTTAATTAAAGTGAGTAGAAATAAAATCTTGTCTAAGCAGTTTCTTCTTCCCAGTATGAAAGGTGTTGACGCATCACATCATTGAGTCAGGATGATAAAGACAAGGAAAAGGATTGGAATTTGGTGTGAATTAACATATCACAGGGTTCTTGTGTCTGGAAGAGGTGAGGAAACAAACACATGTGTTAATGTGACTCCAACTGCAGAGGGAGGCTGTCAAGGCATGTGGGTTTGCTTGGCCAAATGCGGTTGATTCCAAAAATGTAATTTCATTTGATGGATTTTATTATAATTAACACAGGGAGTTGCACCAGCTCAGAACTCTTAGCTTTATTATCTTGGGAGAAGAATTATGAAATGCATGCACTTATAAAACAAGATTCATATTTTGCAGAGGGTTTATAATGCTAATAGGTCTTGGGGACCTTCTGGGATTAAGCCCTCCAGTTTACAGTTAGAATTTCTGCTTTGCAATCTCAAGCATGGTTTTCTTGGAACATTTTTTAAAATCTTAAATGGTATTTAATAGAACTTGGGAGCTCTTCAGAGGAGGGACTTAGATTTGTTGTTGTTACTTGTTGCAAAGCACTAAATTTACAGCTAGAGAAAACTGAGCATCACTTTTAATGTGTGTATCTGGTTATTCAAATCTGGTAGGAATCATCTCTGACATTTAGTAATTCACAGTGGCATAGAGTTTACATGAGTACATTGATGTGTGTGGGTTTGCTGTCTATTTTAATAATTAAGCAATATCTTTGAGACTTGTATGAAGATAAGGTAGACAGGATAAACAACAGGAAACCCAATTCATAGATTTCTTCCAACAGCGGGGAGGGACAACTCAATCCCTGAGGTTGTTAGAGCCAGAAGAGAGCTAAATAGATATGAAAGCTCAAGGTTTAGGGTGGGATGTACCTGCAGGTCTGAGCACGGCTAACAACTTGGATACTGTTAAAGCAGTCTGCCCTTTCCACCCTCTCCTTGGGAAACTAATTAGCAGAATAATAAAAAGGCAAGATCAACTCTTGTCTTCCTTGTTGGGGATGTAAAAAACAGTAGTTCTAATTAGCAATAATTAAAATTTAATTAAGAAGCTCTTTGCAATCCTTCTCCTCCTCCCTCCCTTGACCGGTGCTTGCCAGACCTTGGTTGTGGAGCTGTTTTTATTCCTGTGGTGCTGAATCACGGCTTAATCACAAAGCCTTAGATCGCAGCCCTGAGCGCTAATCACCACTGCCTTCCAAGAGGGATGAATATGAAGCCTAGATTTTAATAACATGAGCAATTACTTTCTTCAATTTTATAGTCATGAATTATGATTCGTTTCCCCTCTTTATCAGTTGATTACAGATGCCATTGCTTTTTCCTATTTTTTAACTTTGTAACTTCCCCCTGGGACAAAAGGACAATAGGAGACTTCGAAGAATGCTAAATATCTGGATCCAAACTTCAACTTTTATGTTTTGAAGTAATGCAAAAAGTTAATTTAGAATAAAACCATTGGCAAAAATCCAGGTTAAAAATAATATTAATTGATTATTTAAAAATATAGCACCTTATACACAGAGTTAAGGAAAGCAAATATAGTATGTGGTGTTTGTTTCAAAGATTAAATGGAATTCTTAGTATTAATTTGAATATAGGACATTTCAAATTGCAGAGGAACTAACTGGCTTTATATTTTAATATGACATTAATGGTGAATTTTATCTTATATAAATTTTATTTCAATAGAAAAAGGAATTCAAACTCTGACTTTGTCCTAGTTTTTGGCATGAGGATTAATCACATAGTTTATGGGTTGGGGGATCTCCAAGACTTGATAGTTCATTATGAGAAAAAGAAAAAGGAAATAATCAAGAACAGAGAGAAATTAGTTTTTCAAAAGCCACTGGACAAAAAAAAAAAGCTACTGGACTAAGAAATATAACCCCAGTTCTTTAATTATTAAGAGAAGGGCTCTGAATCTGCTCCATTATCTTAATTATGTTTCTGGAGCAAACATTATTTCAATGTGATAAAAGATGACATGACACTAAAGGTAAAGCCTGAGCAGATGTTACATGAGTAACAAGCCAATAGGCCCACATTCTGGTAATTTCTTCCCCACTAGACATGTTCTCATTAATCTGTGATTAATAGGATTTGAGTATAGTAAATGATGATGATCTATTGTCTGTCTTTGTCAAGCACCATGGAGGGAGTAATTTGTCAGCTCAGCTTTTGTGTGACTATTTAATAGCAAAGAGGGAGAGATAATCTTCTAATTGGCATCTATAGAGAAGAACTCAGAGAATACTGTCTGTATGGAAATAGCCCAGAGTAATTCCTATGCCTAAGGAAAGCAAATGCGTATTATATGCACGTTTTATGTAATTGTGCCTTCTATACCAAAAACAAAAAAAAAGTGGGGGTGAGGATAGAGAAAAAACAGCAATAAAACAATCAGAAAAGATCATAAGATAACATCTATTAACCTAGTCATGAGGCTTTTTCAGCTGTAATGACTTGCTAACAAATGGTAAAAGAAAAAAAAAATTTACTTTTGGTGAAAAAATAGTTGCTCAGATAGATAAGAAAACACAGTATACAAAAAAGAAGCCACCACCATCTTCATCACTTCTGACAACACACAGGGTCCTCGTGTTATGATAGTGAAAAGTTGAATAAACCAATTAATCAGATATTTTGAGCCAAAATAACTTGATAAGCCTTGTCAAGTCTGTTGAAGAACCTTCTCTAAGAACCTTGGCAGAATGATGTGTGAAATTCCTGTCCCCTTTTTTCCCTTTCTTTCTTTTTTTTTTTTTTGGTACCAGGGATCGAACTCGGGTCCTTGCACTTGTGAGGCAGGCAGCGAAACCACTGAGCTAAATCCCCAGCCCTTTTCCCTTTCTTTCTAAGATTAAAAACATAAACTCTTGCAGTTACTCCTCTGTTTGCTGGAAATGAATAGGACAAGATCTCACTGGAAGAAACTATGCATGAAACTGTCACCTTGGATAGAAAGTGGCAAAGAATAAAAACTGGAAATTGGCAGAGGAGGAAACCTAATATGAGCAATACTAGGGATAGATGCTCAGTATATGTAACTACTAATGAGGAAATTTTTTTTTTTTTTGTACCGGGGATCGAACTTGGGTCCTTGCACTTGTGAGGCCGGCGGCGGAACCACTGAGCTAAATCCCACTAATGAGGAAAATTTAAGTGAAAGCAGTCTGATCCACACCCATCATACCAGCTAAAAGCTTAAAAAGATTCACTAGACCAAATGGAGACTCGAACATGATAGAAAAAAATCAAGCATTTTAGAGGGTAATTTGTCAGTATTTGGTAATTCATTATCAATTTGTCAATGTTGTTATCAAATCTACTTGAACTATATCCTAAAGAAAGTCATGCACAGGTGCACAGAGACATATGGAAGAGTATACACAGCAGCCTTGTTTCTAATAGTGAAAAAGTGAAACAACCAACATATTCACCAATGATATGTTCATACAATGGAATATTATCCAGCAGCTTTAATAAATGAATGATTGTACCAACCTGGATAAGTCTTAAAAGCATTAGAGTAAGTAGAAAAATAAAGCAAATTTCAGAAGGATGTTCAAGATATGCTATCATTAATATGAGATGCAGAACAGTGAGTGCATTTACAATGATACATACTCATGCAGTAGGGCTGTAAAGAGAAGCATAGGAATGATGCAGCACCAAATCCAAGGTAGCGATTATCTCTGAGAAAGGAGGGGAACAAATTTGGGAGGTTTCTACAGTATTTCTAGTATTTCCTTAAAAAAATAAAAGCCTGAAATAAGTAAAGTTAGCTGGGCACAGTGGTGGATGCCTGTAGTCCCAGCTCCTTGGGAGGCTGAAGTGGGAGAAGCACTTGAATCTAGTTCAAGGCCAGCCTGGGCAACATAGTGAAATTGTTTTTTTTAAAAAAAGGAAAATATATAAATAAAGACTTGGTAATGTTGAGTGATAAGTGTTTCCTATATTATGCTCTGTATTTTTCAGATTGTTTGAAATAATTAATAACTTTAAAAAGGGAAAAATAAATGTACAAGGTAAGAAAAATATGTGGTTTCTAGTTTCCAGGTACTTACACTGTGTCAGGTGAATAGACAAGATACGTCTATAAAATGCCACATGTAGATATAAACTGACGTATACATTATTTATGGTATGTGACCAGATTCCTTCAGTGTCAAGTGGTGGAACTGAAAAATGTAGTTGACTTTTATTATTGTTATTGAGATGTAACACTTGTACATCTTTATGGAGTCCAGTGTGATAATTCAATACGTGTACATGGTGTGAATAAGCACTTCCATCTCTTTAAACATTAATCCATTTTGAGAGCTTTCCTATTCTTTATAGTTGAATCAGAACCTCTTCAAATTCAGGACAAAGTGGGGGCAGTAATAGCAGTCATAACTGTAGTACAGTAATTGTGAGGGTGTTAGTTTGCTTGGCTTTTATGGCAAAAGGACAAAGACTAGATTCTAACTTTTAAGAGCAGCACCCAAGATCACTAGACTGCTTGTCTCTCTAACTGTACTGCTTTCATGAAATTTAAGTTACTTTAATTTGGTCTCAGTTTCTAGATCTGTTAAAAAGTTAGTGGGGGTGGTTAGATAATTTTTAAAAGTTCCTTCCAGTGCTGAAGTTTTAAGTCTATTTTTTTTTCTGGAAACACTAATCCCAATTTATATGAGACCAAAATAGATGAGCAAGATTTTCCAAGATTTGTCCCCAAGTTAGTGATAAAAATACATTTTTCATGAAATGTTACAGGTGCTATCAAAAGGCAAAGAAAAGCTTTTCTTCATGAAGTTGGAGGGAAACCATTCTTGAAAGGGTTGTGATTAGATTTGGAGAAGGAGAGCTAGAGATTTGGACAGAGAGAGGAATAGACAGACAGACAAAAGACGTGCTTCAAGGAGCATGTGGGAAGGAAGAGCCAGAGAAAGAGGATAGGTGAATCAGATTTTAGGTATGAGATCTGCAGATATCAGTTATTTATAACAGGAAATTACAGATACCTTCTGAGATAGCTAGAAACATTTGGCCTTATATATTAAATTTCTGAACAAGACTCTGCATGGGGTGATAATTTAGAGATCAGGCAATGAGTTGAACTTCTTTGGTCCCACATGCTGAGCTGCAAATATATCCCCTCCCCCAGTGACTAATCACTTAAGTTATTCTGCTCTGCTCAATGATAATAACCTGACTGGTAGTAAGTCCTTGATAGCCAACAGTTGTGGCCTTTCAGATTGTTCAGTCCTGGTTGAAAATTCTCCTTCAGGACAGCAAGTTAATAAAAGGTAGAGTCTCCTAGTTGTGTTCTTCTTGCAATTAAAGGTCAACAAATCAGACATTAAGGTATAGCACTTTCAAAATCTCAGACTCTGTCTTTGTTCATGACAGCCTGAGAAGGAATCTTTCCTCCTCCTCTTTATTTCAAAAGCTTTTTTTCTTTTGATTTTTTAATGTGTGGTGCTGGCTCTGAATCCAAGGCCTCATGCATGCTAGGCAAGTGCTCTACCACTGAGCTACACCTCTAGCCCCACCTTTCCAGTTTGCAATAGGGATTGTAACGCTAAGAAAACACTGTGCACTTTGTGTTTGGTTGGAAGAGGATGCTCTTTGTCATCCATTCCTTTCTTGTTTTTTCACTTTTATCCTCATCCTCATCACTCTACAAAAAATATTCTAAAAGTAACTGTTGTGGTTAAACCTAAATTGTTTTTTTTTTTGGTACTGGGCATTGAACTCGGTACCTTGCGCTTGCGAAGCAGGCAGCAGAGTTAAACCTAAATTTTGGAGAGGCAGAGAGGGAACACAGCTTTTTTCCCCTCCTTTTTATTTTGAAATAATTATAGATTCATAAGCAGTTATGAAAAATAGAGGGAATCTTATTGGCTCTCACCTAGTTTCCGCCAACTTTAACTTGCTATATAAGGCAATTTTATCTTGTGTGGTGGCAAATGCCTGCACTCCTGGCTATTTGGAAGGCTGAGGCAGGAGAATTGCAAGTTCAAGTCCAGCCTGGGCAACTTATTGAGAGTCTTCAAAATTAAAAACAAGGAAAAAGGGCTGGGGATGTAGTTCAGTAGTTTTACCTTCAGTGCTACACACATACACACACACACACACACACACATGCGAGATTTCACCAGTTTTACATGCAGTTGTGTGTGTGTGTAGTTCTATGCAGTTCTATCACGTGTAGGTTTGTGTTACTACTCTCGTAATCAACACATAGAACTGTTCCATCATAACAGAGATCTTTTACATTTTCTACCCATAGTAATGCTCACTCCTCCCCTTTCTGTGACCTCTCACAACCACTAATATGTTCACCATGCCTGTAATTTTATTGAGAATGTTATATAAATGGTATAATCATATAAATATGTAACCTTTTCAACTTGGCTTTAGTCTTGCTGTATAATTCTTTTTATTTTATTTTTATTAAAAACTTTTTTTTGTAATAGGGCCTCACTATGTAGTTTGGGCTGGCCTTGAACTCATCACCCAAGCTGGCCTCAAACTTGCAGAGATTCTCCTGCCTCAGCCTCCTGAGTGGTGGGATTAAAGGCATGTGCCACCATAGCATAATTCTCTTGAGACTCATCTAGGCTGTTTCATATATTACTAGTTTATTCTTTTCTGTGGCTGAGCATCCATAGTTTGTTTAACCATTCACCAGCTGAAAGACATTAGAACTAGTAATTTGAACTAATAACTATTGAACTAATAGTTTGGGGCTGTTATAAATAAAGCTGCTATGAGCTTTCATATAGAGGCTTTGTATGATGAATAGTCTTTTTTTTTTTTCTTACAGTACTGGGGATCGAACTCGACCTTGCACTTGCCAAGCAGGCAAGGCACCACTGAGCCACATCCCTGGCCCCAGATGAATAGTCTTTTGAAATCTTGGCATTCTCTTTGCTTTCACCATCATTGACTATCCTGTTTTATTTTTATTTTTTTGTTTTTTAAGACAGGGTCTCTCTATGTGGTTCAGGCTGGCCTTGAACTCAATGTGGAGCCCAGGCTGGCTTCAAGCTTGCTGCATTCCTTCTGCCTCAGCCTCATGGTGTTAGGATTACAGGCGTGTACCACCACGGCAAACCCTCCTTTGGATGTTTACAGTTTCTCAGTTCTCACTTCCCGTTGGCTGGTCTGCTATCTGACAGGCATCTGTGGTTCTCCAAGACTCAAATCTTGGTCGGCATAGGCAGCTATTTTCTAAGAAAAGTTATGAGCTCTCATAGCTTCAAGGCCACTTTGTGACTTACAGATCTCCATCTACAGAAAACTGGCTGTCTCTATGGCACCAGTGCTTGTGTTATCCCAGTACCCAAATATTTGTCAAAAATCGAACTCTTCTGTTATTTCCATCCAGAGAGTGCTCCTCTTTTCACCGTCCTCCTGGTTTTTGGTGATGATAATCCAGAAATCACTTTCAATTTATTCTTTTGCTTAGCCTTCCACACCCATTCACCAGATTCTGAGGTCACTTTTTGGTGAGTATTCAGAGGACCGCAAATGTCTTTACGTGCTTTGCCCATTTAGAGAAATCAATCCACACTTTCCTTCTCCAGACCTCCTTGTCACCAATTTTTCCAATCATGTTTCTTCCAAGTCCCTAACCAGAGTCAACCATTGGCTATAGCTCATGCAACTGTAGAGACTCATATATTAGCTCCTTTTGGTTCAAATAAATAACCCGTTATGCTGCTCAACATTCCACCTTCTTGGAGAATATTCCTTTACCACAGTCCTTCAGGACACCACTGCACTGGGCCATTGCCTTGTTGGGAGGAGTGTTGTGTATCCTGCATCCTACAGATGCAGAACCGTCTGAAATCAGGCCTCATGTCTCAGGGACTCTCCATGAGGCCAGAGGTGCTAGCCGAGAGAGAGGTCGCGTAGTGAGAGTGGGCCCATGGGAACGTGGGCTGTGTTGTCATGTAACTAGCGCCTCTAGGGCCTGATCGTGTGCGTACCAACTGCGTCAGATGGTGGAATGCTGCTGTACACACCCAGATTTATGGTTTAAAGGTCAGATAACCCCAATTTATAAGAGACAGCTCAGTTTTCCTGGTAGCTTGATGGCAGAAAACAGATAGTTCTTGGGCCGGGGATTTAGCTCAGTGGTTTTGCCGCCTGCTGCGCAAGCTCAAGGACCAGAGTTCAATCCCTGGTACCAAAAAAAAAGAAAAAGAAAAAAGAAAAAAGAAAAAAAAAAAAAGAAAACAGGTAGTTCTTGAAGAATTATCATAAACAATGGATTATCATAAATTTAACTGGTGGTGACTCCATTTATAGCTGCTATTTCAGATGTGATTTTCTTGCTCAAGCAAATGAACACATACTGTGACAATGGGTACATAGCTGTTGACCTGGCAAATGATTTCTTTTCTTTCTTTTCTTTTTCTTTTTTTTTTTTTTTCGGTACCGGGGATCGAACTCGGGTCTTTGCGCTTGTGTAGCAGGTGGCGAAACCACTGAGCTAAATCCCCAGCCCTGCAAATGATTTCTTTTTGATACCTGGTGGATTTTGATGATGTTTTGGATCTCCAGAAATAAGAGTTATTTCAGAGTTAATGTCCAGTAGTCCCTGAAAATTCAATTGATTTCTTTCTGGAGAAGAGTAGGAGAAAGTTTAACAGTATAAATTTTGGATGCCATAGCAGGGTCCTTCTTCAAGGGCCTCCTCTTCCCCTTCATTCTGGAATTCTGGGTCTACTTGGTGAGGAAAATGCAGGATTACCGAAAATAGTATTTCAACCTATGTACACATGTGTGTGCCTGTGAAGACCGGCATTTATTGTTATTAAGTAGATGTGTTAGTTTTCTTGTTTAATTATTAAACTTGGATTTGTTATTTCATAAAATGATTTGATAAGTTAGAATAATTTTTTAGCACCTGTGGTATAGGAAGTACAAATAATAGTGTGCTCATGATACTGTTATAATTATATACACAACATTGCTAATACTAGAAAAATAAGTGGTTGCTTATTTAGTAATGTTTGAAGTGTATAGAGTTGCACTTAGACGTTCAACTTAGAGAAACAGTTGATCATGTCCCTTCAGCCTAGACTTTTCTAAGACCTGTCATTCAGAGAAAGCTATTCCTTGTTTCACAATTGCACCTTAGCATGCCATTGGTTTTTAGCAGTGCTTACCTTTGTGAATAACTGTTTCCAAGGATGAAGAACACAAAGAGTAAGACTGGATAAAATATTTCTGCCGAGCACCTTGAAAACTCCAAATTGCAACCCCTTCCCTCAAGTTACACTTTGATGCATTAGTTTCACAAAAACAAGGTCAAATATCCCATTAGTTTTATATTTATGCTGCCTTCTTTTTAATGATATAAAAATAAAGGAAGTTTTAAAATGTACATTAACTATATTACAGTCATACCTTGGTACTCGATTGCTTTGAAGCTTTTTGATTTTGGTACTTGATAAATTTTGATGCAGACATTTTTTTCCTGGTACTCGATGCATGAGCTAGAAATTGTCAGTTCTGTCAGTGCCTTGTGATTTGCTGCCTTTTCAGCCAAAACAACTTGTTTGGTACTCATCATGCTTACTGGAACCAATCAACGATGAATACTACATACATATTTTCATTTCTGGTGCTAAGGATTGAACTCAGGGTCTCACTTATGCTAGGCAAGCACAACACCACCAAGCCACCTCCCAGCCCCTGTGTAGTTTATTTGCAGCTCGAGATAGTTCACCCAGGCAGGCCCAAACGTTGGACACCCAGGCTCCACTCTACAGTACACCCAAGCAGTTCTGGAATTTCTGCCTCACAGTACAGGCAGGCTTTTGGTCCATGTTTTGGTCAACCATCCAAATAAACTGTTTGAGCTCTTTAAAGACCCTTCAGCTAAAATATTGCACCCAGCATCTGTGCTGAGGGGACAGTGAGATTATGAAATACATATTTGGTAGTCATTAAAGAAGACCTTGTTTCCTAGCCTATAACTTCTTTTTTTTGGTACCAGAGATTGAACTCAGGACCTTGAGTTTGTAATAAAAGTGAATGCTCACTTCTCCTTGTATGACTAGAATTAATGTTCAGATACTATGTCTTGCTCCGCAGTGAACTGAAGCATTTTATTATCATGAAACGATGTGGCATAGTGTGGTAAATCAGTGTTCAGCCTCTTTGACTGGGAGATCCTAGGCAAGTTACTTAGCCTCTTGGAATCCCCACTTCCTCATTTGTAAAATATCTGTGCTACTGACTTCACAGAGCTGTAAGGATACAATGCAATGATGTGTGTGAACCCATTTTCAAACTCCAGAGTTGGTGCACAGTTCTGTTCTCATCATGTTTATCAAAGAAAAGGAAACTGCCTTTAGCAATTGAGGCTACCTGGGGTGAAATTCTCTGACACGGGACTGACTTACATGAGGGAATGAAGGGGCCAAGAGCTCTTTTTTTGCTGTGACTTAACAAATGACCTTGCAGAACTGGCTGAAATATCCTGAAGCGGTGGTCCTTGTTGGGTTGTTCTACCATAACTGATGTACTAATAACCCAACGGCCCCTCCAGAAAATAGTGTTGACTTACTGCAGGATCATTCAGTTTTTCTCTTCTCAAAAGTTCTGGAAGCTCTTTTCCTTTTGTCTGTCATTTCTGGCAATATTTATATGCCCAGGTTCCCAGGTACCAATAGCAATATATGATCAACGCTTTTTTTTTTTGGTACCGGGGATCGAACTCTGGTTCTTGCGCCTATGAGGCAGGCGGCGAAACCAGTGAGCTAAATCCCCGGCTCTGATCATCACTTTTGATGCAGGGTGGACCTGAAACCCTTGCCTCTTTCCCCAGTTGATTTATCTCTACTTGGTAAAATTGGGACCAGCACCATGATTTCCATTTTTTTTTTTTCCCTTTGAGAGAGTGTCTCACTGTGTTGCCCAGGCTGGCCTAGAACTTGTGATCTTCCTGGCTCAGCCTGCTAAGTGCTGAGGTTACAGGCTCATGCAGGGCCACACTCAAGTTTGTTTGCTTTTTAATGTTGTGATGTTGTATTCCCATTTGTAAGAACTTTAGATCCCAAAGTGGATGACCCCCCAATCCCTGCAGAGATGCTCTACCATGGAGCTACATCCCCAATCCTTTTGAGTTTTGAGACTCTAAATTGCCCAGGTTGGCATCAAACTGGTGATCCTTGAGCCTCAGCCTCCCAAGTAGCTACCCAAGTAGCTGCACCACCACACCTGGCAAAGATGAACTGCTTTTACAGTGACTATGGCTGTGGCTGTCCTTTCCTTTCACATGTCCTCTGCTGAAGTAACCAGTGGGCAGGGCTGGCATGGGTGACAGTATTAGCCCATTTGGACACAATAATAAATGCCTTCATGGGAGGTGGTTGAAGGTCCTTAATTTAACATAAAAATATGTGAGGCGGTGCAGATCTGTAATCTCATTTCAGATAGCATTTGGTGAAATTACTGTCATCAGAGTATGCTCAACAGTGTCAGTCTCATTTGAATAAAGATCAGGCAAAGACAGATAACTGCCTGTCTGGTACTAATTCTGCACTCTAAGTCAATAATTATGATTTGGCTTTCAGTGAACTGAAGCTTCAGAGGACAGGTTGATTTTTCTTTTGTGGGGATGGACAGGGTAGATATTATCACACTTAAAATTATATCAAGCAGAGAACATTGGAAGAAAGTGAAATTTGAAGAATAATCCTAAAATCTAGACTTAAAATCAAACATTAAACTCTGGCATCCTTTCTACTGAAAATTATAGGATAACATTTTGATAGTTTGAACCAAATGTAACATAGAAGCAATTGTTAAGTGTTAATAGGTAAAGGAAAGAAAGTGTAATTCTATCCACTGGGAAGATTTTGATCCAAAATGAAACAGTTTTCTCTTCCTGCTAGTCAGGCAGAAATCTAATTACTCTTGTCTGATCTTCTATGGAGCAGGAAACCTGAGAGGTATAGATTATGGACAGTTTTATTGATTTTAATCTTAGGAATCAACAAGTGAAGATTTTACACTTTACACATAGTTGCTTAACTGGTGTTAAGAATAAAACCCAATCAATAGTAATATTTTTTGTTTTACTGTGACTTGTTCTAGTTTCAATTATGAGGTTGGCTATTTCAGAGTCTTTTTCTTTATTTTACTGTTTAAAGATAATCTCTGTAGTTGAGGGTTTAAAATGAAAAATTTTTTTTCTTGCCATACTAGGGATTGAACTCAGAGCCATTGCAATGAGCTACATCCCCAGTCCTTTTTTATTTTGAGACAAGTCTCACTAAGTTGCTAAATTGCCCAGGCTGGGCTTGAACTTGTGATCCTCCTGCCTCCATCCTCCATCCTCTAGCCTCCCAGAGTGCTGGAATTACAGCTATGCATTACCAATGCCTGGCTCAATGTGAAACTATTTTTCACTTCATATAATGTTTCTGAAACAAAATCAGAATCAAAGAAATTTCAGGACAAGCTCTGGGAAGGTTGGAGGCATAGAGAGATGAATCGCAGTGAGTCTCTTCTCCCTTATGCTGTGTTTGAGTAACCCCATCCAGGAAGGCTGGGAATGAGAGCATGCAGCATGCAGGATGGAGGTCAAGAGCAGTACTCCCCTCTCCGCTTTCTGGCACACAGCAGGGCAGGCAGAAGACCTGGCTTCTGGTCCCAGATCTGCTCCTTGGGAACTGAGTGACCTGGTTCGGCAAAGGGCTGAAAATATACTCAAAGATCGCTCACTCCACACTCCTTTGTTTTTATCCTTTAAGTCTGTTAAGTAAATGGCATCCACACCCCATTTTGCAGAAGAAGGAATTGGACTTCTTTTTTGTTTATAACTGCATGTTTGCAGTACATAATGATTACATTCCTTGTGGGAGTTGATACATGTACACAACATCTAAATTTCTTTTTTAATCCTCTTCTCCTCCCCTACCTCCTGCTCCCTCCATCTCTGAATCCCCTTCTCTTCGCAAAAGAGCTATCTCCCTATTTCCTATTATCTATCTTTTATTTTGTTTTTATTTGTATTTTGGGTTTTGCATATAAGAGAAACATGTGATAGTAAAGCTGTGTGTCTGATTTTTTTCACCTAACATTATTGTCTCTAGGAAATTCCCTACAAATGATTCAAGTTTATCCTTTGTGGCACAGTAGTGGTCTACTGTGTGTACATACCACATTTTCTTTATCCGATAGACATATGGGCTGCTTCCAAGATTTAATTATTATGAATTGTGTTGGGACCCCCCCCAAATAAAAGACCAAATCAAAAAATGGGCAAGCCAAATGTATAGACATTTCTCAGAAGAAGTCTAAATGGCCAATAAATACATGAAGAAATGGTCAACATTGTTGGCCATTTATGAAATGCAAATTCAAACAACACTGAGATTTCATCTTACCCCAGAAAGAATTGCCATCATCAAGAAATTAAATAATAACAAATGCTGGAGAGGCTTTGGGGGGGTGTGGGAGGAAAGGAATCCTTCCACACTGTTAGTGGGAATCAAGCTTCTGAGAGATCAGGTAACACAGTAACAGGTTACACAGAAAAGAAATATTTTGAAGACCATTGAAATAATGCTTGAGAAAGTACTTTGAAAATTGTCACATGCTCAATGGTGTTCAGCTATGGCCATGGTTACTACTTAACCTTTAGCAAGGAAAGTAAAAATCTGTTGTTCCGAGTGCTGTTTCCAGATAGGCTTCTGCTTAGTCTTCATTAACATAACAGCTGCTTCCATTTCCAAAAAGGCCTGATTGGTGTTTGCAGGTGTTCCAGGGACCCTACGGTCACAACTGGCAGAAACAGTTATTTTGCTGAGCTGATGACAGGTCCAAGAAGAAAACAAAAGGGAATCCACTCCCCCCACCACTCTCTTAGGATTTAATAAAACCCTACTGTGTTAATAAGATAGTGAATTTTATTGTATGTGTGGGAATCGGGCCTAGCATCAAAATCAGCCTCTTGGGAAGGACCACTCCTGCTCCTCAGACTTCACCACCTGTCTCTTTTTATCCACTCAAGTGATGCACACATGTCCCATTTGTCAGTTTCACAAGGACTTGGCTGTAAGCAGGGACCCCTCTGGTTATCTTGATGGTCAGGTGTCCTGAGAGATAAGATGATTCCTCCCAGCTGCCTCACTCCCAAATAATGAGCAAGCCCTTTAGTAGAGGTGCCACCCTTGCTCTCACACAAAGATTATCAGAACGCCCAGCATTCAAGCCTCAAGTCCCAGTGGCTGTCACAATCATTAAAACAATCCCCCTTCTTAGGGGAACATAATGCCAAGCAGTAAGGAAAAGAGGCAACACTTCATTCCCACATTCTGACTGGGACTATGTGGTCTCCCCAACCTGATGTTAATGGTATCTTCTAGCTCCTGGTTCCCAGGAGTCAAGTCATCAAACATTCTGTGAGTTCTCATGATCCTGATGCATTTTGAGCCTTATTTATTTAGTTGGGGCAACTGAGGGGGTTTTCAATGGGTTAATTATAGAAAGCCTTAGGAGAAGCCCCGGACTGAGGAATCTGGTTACATGCCATTCTGCCACACTTCTGTGTCTCACACCAAGTGATCTGTTCTCGAGTCTCAGGTCTCTTTATCCATAAAAAAGGAATTTACCTGTTGGGGTTTTACCCAAGGTGGGTGAAATATATCTAAGGTTGTATCTGTGGTCCATGTTGGCTTATGATTGTTCTGCTACACTGATATGCCAACAGATTCGTCCTTTTAAAATTTTCTTTTAAACAATAATTGTTTGGAAGCAGCATGGGCATCAACAATTACAGGCTTTGAGGTCTGTTTGGTTTCATTTCTGAGACTTGGATTTTGCTTAGTCTTAACTCCAAAAGACTTTAGAGTAGGGCCTGATGACCTCTCTTTTAGTCACTGAAGCCAGACACTGAGAGTCAATCCAAAATTTGTAGGAAGCCAATATAGGCATATTGCTACTTTTGCAGGCTGTTTGGGTGTGTTTTTAGGTTATTATATAATGCTTATATAATAAATACAGGATTAAATTATCATTAAAGAAAATATGTTTCTCTCAACTAGCCATTATTTTCCCCTAACATTTACAGTTGTTTTAGTCTGTACTCTTTGCCTCACTATAGCTGATTTTTTTTTTTTTTTTTTGAGACAGAGTCTTGCTATGTAGTTCAGGCTGGCCCTGAACTCACTATGTAGCCCAGGCTGGCCTCCAACTTGCAGGAATCCTCCCGCCTCAGCCTCCCTAGTGCTGGGATTCTTAAGTGCACACCCACCATTCCTGGCTCAAAATTATTTTAAGATAATTTTTATTGTTTGCATGAACAATATTATAGTAATGACACATTAAAGTATTTTAAAATATCTTATCTCCCTTCACACCAAGTCAGTAGTTTTAATTTATTTTTCTATGTCTTCTTCTGAACTGGAATATATGCATATGTAATTTTATGTAATTGAGGCCATAGCATATATACAATTTTATAATCTGATCCATTTTAATTTTTGTATGAAGTATAAGGTAGGGAGCTCATTTCATTCTTTCACACATGGATATCCAGTTGACCTAGCACCATTTGTTTAAACGATAATTTTTTTTCATTGGATTATCTTGGTGCCCTTGTTGAAAGTCAATTGATCATCATTATAAGGGTTTATTTTTGGAACTGCCATTCTATTCCATTGGTCTACAGCTTTATCCTCATGCCAGTATCACACTGTTTTGATCACTGTAGCTTTGTAGTAAAAGTTGAAATTGGCATGTGTGAGTCCTCTATTTTTGTCCTTTCTTTTTAAGATTTTTTATTGTAATTTAGTGTCCCTTGGAATTCCATATAAATTTGAAGATCAGCTTTTCCATTTCTTCAAAAATTACTGTTGAAATTTTGATAGCTATTCTGTAGATCACTTTTTGGACTACTGAAATCTTTACAATGTAAGTTTCTTTGCCCAATCACCTGGATTTCATTTCCCTTTTTGGGGGCCTTCTTTAATTTCCTGCATCAATGTTTTGTAATTTTCAGTGTAGCTGCCTTTCCTCTGGTTAAGTAAACTTATTCCTAGGTGTTTTATTCTTTTGGACACTACAGTAGGTCTGGCTGGAATTTCTAATACAACATTGAATGGTAGAGGTGAAAGTGAGGTTAGGGGAAAGCTTTCAGGCTTTTACAGTAAATGTTAGCCAGAGGTTTTTCATAAATGCCCTTCATAATGTCAAGAAAGTTCCCTTCTATTTCTGAATTCTGAGTTTTTTTGTAATCATGAAAAGGCATTGGATTTTGTTATATGCATTTTCAGTATCAATTGAGATAATCATGTAGTTTCCTCCTTCATTCTGTTATTACGGTGTATCACACTGATTGATTTTCTTACTCTGAACCGTTCATACATTCCTAGGATAATTCCCACTTGGTTATGGTGTATTCTTATTTTAATCTACTGTTAGGATAAGTTTGTTAGCATTTTTTTTGAATTTTTGCATTACATTCTTTTTAGCTTTTTAAAATTTTCATTTTTATTAGTACATATTTGCAGTACATAAGGATTACATTCCTTGTGTGGAGTTGGTCCATGTATAAACACGTCTTAGTTCTCCTTACCTCCTTTTTCCGTCCCCTCCCTCTCCTCTCCTTCATCTCTTGATCCCCTTCCTGCATTATACTCATAACGTCTTTTGCCCTGTAATTTTTTTTCTCTAGCCCTTTTTAAACTTTATTTTGAGACAGGGTCTCACCGAGTTGCCCAGGCCGGCCTCAGTCTCCCAGCTAGCTGGGAATGCAGATGTGTACCATGTGTCTGTCTCTTTATGTGGCTTAGGTATCAAGTTAATGTGCTCAAGAAGGAGTCTGAAAAGCTTGAGACTAGGGATGTAGCTCAGAGTAGTCTTTGCCTAGCATAAGCAAGGCCCTGGGTTTGGAGCACTTCAAGAAAAAAACAAGTATTCCCCTTCTTTAATTTTTTGGAAGAGTTAAAGAAGAATCGGAATTAATTCTTTTTTAGATATTTGATGGAATTCACCACTGAAGCAATCTGGTCCTGGAGTTTTCCTTTGTCTTTCATCATATTTATGAATGTTTTGGCTATAGTTTATTCAAATATATATTTAAATATATATTTAAAATTTTTAAGAATATTGTACAGTATTGGGAGTTGAATCTAGGGCCTTCACACTGAGCTATGTACCCAGCTCTCTGTCTGTCTGTCTATCATCTATCTTTCACCTATCTGTATGTATGTTTATTTTTAAATTTTGAGATGGTCTTGCTAAGTCACTAAGTTGTCCAGACTGGGCTTGAACCTGTGATCCTCCTGCCTCAGCCTTCCAGAGTGGTTGGAGATTATTTGAATTATTGTATCTCTAAGTTCATTGATTCTTTTTCTGCCTGCTCAAACTACTAATGAACCCCTTTAGTGAATTTTTCACCTCAGTATTTCAGTTATTGTACTTTTCAGCTTCAGAATTTGTTTGGTTCTTTTTTAAAAAGATTTTATTTTTCAAAAAAATTTATTTTTATTAGTACATGTTCACAGTACATAACATTTACATTTCCTGTGTGGAGTTGGTACATTCACATAATACTTAACACATCTTAATTTCTTTTTTCATTCCCTTTCCCTTTCTTTCCCCCTTCTTGCATCTCTTGATCCCCTTCCCATTTGAGAAAGATCTATCTTCCTACTTCTTATTATTTATCTTTTTGGGGTTTTTTTGGGTTTTTTTGGTACTGGGGATCGAACTCGGATCCTTGCACTTGCAAGGCAGGTGGCGGAACCACTGAGCTAAATCCCCGGCCCTATTTATCTTTTATTTTGCTCTTTATTTATAACTTAGGCTTCTCATATTAGAGAAACCCTGTGATAGTTAAGCTACTATGGAAATCATTATGGAGATTTCTCAAAAAACTAAAACTAAAAATTCCATTTGATCCAGCTCTTCCCCTTTAGGTTTCTTCCCCAAAGAGTTAAAGACCTCATATTACAGTGATACATGCTTATCCCAGTTTATACCAGCACAACTCATAACAGCTAAATCTTGGAAACGGCCTCTGTGTCCATCAACAGATGAATGGATAAAATATGGTATTAACACATAATGGAGTACTACTGTGCCATAAAGAAAGATAAACTATAGTCATTTGCAGGAAAATATGTGATACCATGTTAAGTGAAATAAATCAGACGCAAGCTTAAATATCACATGGGTTTTTAAAAATAATTTCTACTTTTTTTGATATTCTTATTATACATAATTTTTCTGATTTCCTTTAGTTCTTTGCTCATATTTTCTTTTAAGACAGTTTTTTTTTCTTTATGCAGTACTGGGGATCAAACTCAGGACCTTGAGCTTGTGAGACAGGCAGCGGCACTATTGAGCTAAATCCTTGGCCCTTTTAAGACAGTTTTAAAGTTTTTGTCTAGTATATTTTATGTCAGGGCTTTTTTTTTTTTTTTTTTTTTTTCCTCTTTCAGGGCTTCTTTAGGGATGGTTTAAATCAATTTATTTTTTCCCCTAAAATGGGCCACACTTCTTGGATATTTGTTTTGTTTTTGTACATCTTGTAATTTTTGTCAAAAAGTGGACATTTAAATATTATAATGTGGTATAATCAGATTTCCCCAGCACCCCTAGAATAAGATTCTAGAAATCTAGATTCTCTAGAAATCAGATTCTCCTCCTCCCTTCTCCAGCACTTGAGGTCTTTTTGTTTGCTTGCTTTAATTATTGAAGGCTGTATTCCTTGTTATCATGGAAGTCTCTGTTCCTTCAGAGATTTCCAAGAAGCTTGAGAATTTTCAAAAACGAACTGAAAGGGGCCGGGGATTTGGCTCAGTGGTTTCGCCGCCTGCTGCGCAAGCGCAAGGACCCGAGTCCGATCCCCGGTACCAAAAAACCAAACCAAAACAAAAAAACCGAACTGAAGTAAAATAATATGCCCTTCAAAAACAAGCAAACAAACACCTCAGAGGCTCTTTGTGGCCTTGCAGGTAGCTCTTAGTGGGGTACTCTTAACACTGATGTGGGCCCACTTGGTGCCCAGGAAGCAGCCGGGGGTGAAATCTTAGGGTCTTCTCAGGTCATTTCTGAGCACGTGTCTTGTCCTGGCATGGGTGTGGCTTTCTCAGTTTCCCTGTAGATTCTCCAGGTATACAAGTGCTTCTGAGAGATCTAATTTCCGAAAGATTGTCCCCTAACTTTTCCTCTTGGGCTTAAGTAGTCTTTTGTATTCTAAATCTTTCACCGCAGGTATCTAGGGGTTGTTACTATGCCCTGCTTGCGCTCTCTCGCGCTCTCTCTCTCTCTCTCTCTCTCTCTCTCTCTCTCTCTCTCTCTCTCTCTCTCTCTCTCTCTCTCTCTCTCTGTCTCTCTCTCTCTCTCTCTCATCTATCTTTTGACAGGGTCTTGCTATGTTGATGTTTTCAGGCTGGCCTCAAACTTCTGGGCTCAAGCAACCCCCTGCCTCAGCTTTCTTTTGCGCAGCAGGTGGCGAAACCACTGAGCTAAATCCCCAGCCCTCAGCTTTCTGAGTAAGTACAGGAATGCATCACCCTGCTCGGCTTCTTGCAGCTTTTTGGACACATGTTCCTTTTCTGGCTTGAGTTCTGAGTTCCATGAAACAGAGACATGCCTTAAAACAGTCCTTCAGGGAGCCCCCAGAGTGGCTGGAATAGACTTACACAATAATTTGCAAGTACAATCTGCTCTCCTCCCTCTTCAACCAGGGCCCAAGGCTTCTGCCATTTCAACATTGCCATCACGGAGTGAAGGCAGGGAAAGAACAAATGAAAATGCCACAAACTTTTCTACTGTTTTCAAGTTGCCTTTGTTTTGATTTGCCCTCAATTGGTTGCTGTAAACCTTTGTTTTCCAGAGTTCTGGCAAAGTTGTTTTTTACATTTCTGCTTGTTTTTCAGTATTTTTGTTGGGAAGAGGAGGAACAAGAGCTTGGAGTTGCTTACTCCAGCATTTTGCTGATGTCACTGCCATTAGCAATTTTTTTCCCCAAGTGTTGGGGATTGAACCCAGGGCCTCGCGCACAACTAGGCAAGCCATGTGTTCTTAGCACACTGAATTTTTAAAATTTTCTAATTAATTTATTTTTTTGGTACCAGGTACCAAACTCAGGAGCTGGCACCTGTGAGGCAGGTGTGTTGCCACTGAGCTAAATCTCCAGCCCCATCAGCTATGAGTTTTTAACAGGTAGAAGTCCTAGTAAACATTATTCTTGAATAATGAGATTAAAATTTACTTACAGAACTTAAACTTATGAAAATTCTAACATTTTCATTCATGAAAATTTAAGCTTCCAAAAAGGCAGAACGTGCTGTTTAAAGTTAATAAAATAATTAACTTTGACAGCAATATATGTACACCTGAGTTAGCTTTTCAAATTGTACAGTTATTACACATCTATATAGATATTTGGTTCTAGCTATCCATATATGGTATGTAATTTGATAGGCAGATAATTAAGAAATATAATTTTTAAAGTATTTAATATAACATGTAATTTTGCATTATTATATTTTTTGTAGCATGTGCAGTGCTGGGGATTAAACTCAGAGCCTTGTGCAAACTAAGCAACTACTCCACCACTGAGCTACATCCCCAGCTCAGTTTTTTTATTATTATATTTTAATAGGAAAAATAGATCAATAAAACATATCTCTAAATACATAGTTCCATGAGCAGTACAATGGCATTGTTTCATTTATGTAGGGTTAGCCTTCTTAGGATTTTTAACTTTTAGGAAAATGTCCATGTAATGTGAATCATTAATTCAAGAATGCTCGAGAGTCTTCATGACGGAGACACTAGGCCCTGCTGGGCTGAGGGCTCTCAAACTTTCCCTGAAACGTTCCCAACGCAGCCCTCTGCCCGAACTGCTTTCCCCTCCTGCCACCTCCTCTCTCCAGTCAAAAGAGATCTAGATCCTCCCACTTTAGTTTAATCTCCATCTCTGGTGTTCACTCATTTCTTTTCCACAAAAGCCAGTCTATTTATCTTTCCTCTTTTTTTTGAAATGGCTTAAAAAAAAGAAAACCATGTATATATGTAATTTTTTTTCTCTAGCCGAGGCACATTGATATGTACTCCTAAAGCAGGAATTTCAAGGAGAAAGCCTCAGAACAACAATTTAAACCATGACATAAATGCTTCCTTTTCACAAAAAAAGCCCTGTGACATAATGCTTCCCTCAAGACAGTTATCTGGTAGCTTTAGTAAAATCTTCTTCTTTCTGCTATCTTTGTATGATCATTCTGGTAGACAGTATTAAAGAAACAGATGCTATCCACAGACTCTTCATGGTAAGGTTACTCCCCCACTTCCGTCAAGCACACCTTTCATGCACATGTGCGTGGCATTAGCTCTGCATTTGTGATTTACCTTCCTGTCTTTAATTATCATTCCTTTTATTGAATGAAGCTCTGATGGGTTGACGATATGACAAAGACCCTCTATATTTTAAGGTGCTCAAGCTCTCTGTCTTTTTTCACATTGGCTGGAGGGGCAGGGATCAAAGTATAGAACTGGGCCAGGCACTACTCATGTGTGTGCTTTATCTCATTAAGTGCTGATCACCGGGAAGGCAAACAGCCTGTCATGAAATTTGCCTTGCAAAGAATATAATAAAGAAGTCTTATGAGAAGAGGCTGAACAGAAGGTGTGTTTAATCCATTGTAATGTTGGTTAGGCCCAGTTTCAGACCAAGAGTGATGAGACTTGGAAAAAAGTGGGAGTCTGCCTGTGGGCAACATTTCCCCTGATGGAGGGATGGTCACAGAACCCTGACCACAGGAAGTTTCCCACAGACAAGGAGGGATTTATTAAAGGAATTAATATCTTTGAAGGCTCACACAGCAATCCTATTTTCCTACAAGACGGATGAACGTCGGAGATTTCAAAACATTTGCTAGAAAACATCAATAGCCAATCCTGCTGATTTAATTTTTTCAGTCCCTCAGGCATCAAAAGAAGTTGTGACTTGTCCACATTTGCCTCAGAAGCAAAGCAATATTGTAAATTAAAAATGACTGGAGCTTAGCTGGCTGCATCTCATTTTTAATTAGTTGAAGTTTCACAATATCTGTGAACATTTCTTCAGCTTGGAAGCAAAGAACTTCCTCACGTTTGCTGTGATGAAAGTGAAGGGAGTATTTGGTGACATTAACTTAACACACCAAGGAGAAAGTTCTTGGATTCAGCTGCCCATCACAAATACTAAAAGAAACTATATTTAGTTGTATCCATTTCTCTTCACTTTATTCTTCAGTAAGCAGATATTTTCTATTTTTTAAAGCCAGCTGGGAACTCACAAATTATATACTCCTCAGAGACTGATGTTGAAAATCCAAGCAGATTCTGGCCCGGGGATTTAGCTCAGTGGTTCCGGCGCCTGCTTCGCAAGCGCAAGGTCCCGAGTTCGATCTGGCACACACACACACACACAAAAAAGTGAAAATCCAAGCAGATTCTGACAACATGAGACACCAAGATCACAAAAGTGTGAAAAAAGGGCTGGGGATGTAGCTCAGTGGTGCCATGCCTGCCTGGCAAGCGTAAGGTCCTGAGTTCGATCTGTGGTACCAGGGGGAAATCAGAGAGAGAGAGAGAGGGAGGGAGGGAGAGAGAGAGAGGAGGAGGGAAGAAGGGAAGGAAGGAAGGGAAAAGAAAGAAATAGATCAATTATAAAAGTGTAAGAAAAGCAACTGATTTTGCTTTAGGCGTTTCATTGGTGTGTGATGAATACATAGGAACCAATAGTGGTGTGGCCCCAGACCTTGCCATTAGGTTTTCCTCTGAGAATAAAAGTGAAAAAAGCTGTGATACATGAGACTTATCATTCATCAATTCAAAATATAAGCTGGCATGGAGGCCAGTGCCTGTTGTCCTAGCACTTGGGAGGCTGAGGCAGGAGGGGCACTTGAGCCCAGGAATTTCAGACTACCACCTGTAGCAACAGAGCAACATAGATCTTGCCTCAAAAGGCAGAAACAAATATCTCCTACAGGGACACCCCCCCGCCCCCTCACCATACTGGGAATTGAACTCAGGGCCTTCAGTATATTTTTATTGAGACAAGGTCTTGCTACACTGCTATGTCATCCAGGGTAGGCTTGAATTTGTAATCCTCCTGCCTCAGTGGCCCAGAGTGTCTGAATTACAGGAGTGAACCATTGTGCCTGGCTATAGTACTCACTATAAATAAATCAGCATCGGGCCGGGGATTTAGCTCAGTGGTTTCACTGCCTGCTGTGCAAGCGCAAGGACCCGAGTTTGATCCCCAGTACAAAAAAAAAAAAAAAAAATCAGCATCCTAGTTTCTATTTAAGTATCTTAGAAGTGTAGTTATCAAGAATCTGAGCATCTCTGGGTATTCTGACAAGATCGAATTTCTAGAATTATAAAGTTAGCTCAGATCCCTAAATTCCTCCAAGAGTGGTTTCAAAATTTCTGGCGTGAGAATCCCCGAGGGAGCTTGTCAAACACAAAGATTCCTGGAATCATGCAAGTGTATCCTTTTACTGAATTAGAATCTTTGAGTATGGGGCTCAACATCTGCATTTCCTAAATAAGTGTAATGTACAGTAAAGCCTGAAAGACACTGTCTGAAAAGCAGGGGTCACAGCCAGAGTGCATCAAGCCACTTTCCTAGGTAACATCTCTGTCTTTACAAGTGTAACAACGCGCTTCAATGACTACTTAGCAAGGCTCAGTGGCTTTCACAATCTAGCCCCCTTCCTTTTTCCATCTCGTTTCTCACTGTCCTTCTCAGTCATCACATGCTTCAACCCTCTAGAGACATGACTTTCATGGCTCTGTGCTTACATTTCTTAAAGGATTTTCTTTTTTCTTTTTGGAGAGGGGCAATAAACAACATCCCCATTCCTTGAATTTCAAAACTACTAATGGAGGCAATTTGAGAGCAAAATATCATTCTTAGAGATTGGAGAATGTGATTTAGACATAGGGAATAAAAGCCTTCTTAATTCTGACCTTCAGCATTAGACACACTTATTTGTCCTAGGAAGAACTGGATACACATCTGGCTTCTATCTCAGGGGCAACCAATGACTGCTAAACTTATGTACAGCCAAGAACAGATCAGGTCAGTCAGAAAGAGGAGGAAGCAAGGAAGAGACTAAGGTAAGCCTATGGAGTTCTTGGTCCCTAACTCCCTAATCACAATAAGAAGTGAATGAGAGAGGTGTGGAAAGGGTCCAGGACACTGCTAGTGAAAGACCACATCAGGAGAGCAAAGTCCACACTCCCAACAGCAGGCTCCATCTTGGTGGCTGAGGGACCCTATTCCTTCCCAATCCCTCCACTTATCTTGACTGCTCGACTCCTCCTCATCTTCCAAGATGTTTGCTCCTCTGGGAAACTTGAGGGAACTGAGAGGAGCATTCCCACCTTAGTGCTGTCATAGGACTTTCAGGGACTTTGGTTACAGTACTTGTCATGTACATGTGTTCTCTTATGAGTGCAGGTCTGTGGTTTATATGTCTTTATATTTCCATAGTAGGTGTTTGGGGAGTTTTTGCTGAATGATGGTGAAAAAGATGGCAAACTCAAGATATTTTGAAAGCTCCATTTTATTACCAAGACCAACAAGAATTATTTTCCTTTACAGAATTTTTTCTTTTTTTGGTACCGGGGATCGAACTCGGGACCTTGTGCTTTCAAGGCAAGCGGCAGCACCACTGAGCTAAATCCCTGGCCCTTTACAGAATTTTCTATTCTCTCTCTCTTTTTTTTTTTTCTTTTGGTACCGGGGATCGAACTCAGGCCCTTGTGGTTGCGCAGAAGGTGACAAAACCACTGAGCTAAATCCCTGGCCTCAGAATTTTCTATTCTCTAAAACCTGAGTAACAAACTTTTGGTCAAGGGAGATGTTGCCTATTGAAAACTCATCCCATAAATCCAGTTGGCCTCATCTTACTTACCTGGCACATACAGCTGGTGACTGATTAAAAAAGATACCCCCTTCAGTTAGTATAATTTTACCTACTTAGAACAGACTATGAGGTAATAAAGACTCGTTTAAAGAAAAGCCTTGGGCTGGGGATTTAGCTCAGTGGTTTCAACGCCTGCTGCACAAGTGCAAGGACCTGAGTTCAATCCCCGGTACCAAAAAAAGAAAAAAAAAAAAGCCTCAATGAAGTAGAAGCTACCAATAGAGATTATTTCAGTTAAAACTTAAAACTTCAAAATTCATTTATTTTATTTTATTTTATTATTATTTTTTGGTACTGGGGATTGAACCGGCACCAACCACTTGCACAGCAGGCGGCGAAACCACTGAGCTAAATCCCCGGGTCAAAGTTCATTTATTTTAGAAAAAATTATATTATGATTCTTGGCATATATAATATCAGATTACTTTTTCTCCTCTCCAAATTTATATATTTTCTCCAACCATATAAAGAAAAGATAGGCTGGGGGTGTAGCTCAGTGGTAGAGGCCCTGAGTTCAATACCCAGTTCAAAAAAAAGGATAAAAAGCATTTTAGCCTTGAAATTCAACACATGTCTTTATAGCAGGGATTACGTATAGTTATGAAATTATTTCATAAAGTTATGGGCATAAGAAAAGATTACAGCTTTAATTGGTAAAACCAGTTTGTAGATACACACAAACAAAACTTTTTCGTGGTACACTCTTAATTTCAAAATGAATACCTGGTGTTAGAGCATATGTAACTGTCCTTGTCTAATACTGGCTTCTTCTAAAACTCATTTTTTTCCCTTTCAATTAGCACTTGTAGTACATTTCCAAAATGATCAGTAAATTGCATTTATTGGATGGTAAATTGTACTGAGCTAGTGTCTGTACGAAGTTAAATCTCTACCTATTCTTTAAGAACTGGCAACACAAAAAACAAAACACAGAAAGTAAAAAGATGCACAGAGTGATCCAAAACAACTGAACAAGTTGTCCTTGCAACAGCCACCTCTACCCTTTACTCTTAAAGAGAACTGATGGTTGGGAGTGGGCAGGACAATCAAATCATTTTCAAAATAAGTCTCTAATGTCATTTTAATGCTTCTATTGTGGTGATCCCAGGTACTCCTTCATTCTGTTCCAAACAGGTGTCTGTTCATATACTTTCTTCTGTTCTGTTCTAAACTTTAGAAATTGAACTGTTTTGTCAATCAGCATCTGCTAAACCCTGGGCCTCCATATCAGTAAATGTGCTTCTGTTTAACTATCTTTTTACAGTCATAAGAGAAATAAACATATAAAATAAATGCATCTCAATGCATAGCTGTGCAGGAGTACAGATGTTTTATTAATGAAAATGAATCCAGCTTTTTGTAAGTCATGACAGCAATATAACATTTCATTGTTTGGGTCTGTGCTAGACAGTCCCTGCTGTTCCTACATAGAAATTCCTGTAATGCTTAATGGACATCTGGAAGAATTCAGCCAATTAATCGAATTCATGTAGGAGCTAGGCTAATGGCTGTCTGAAAGGCAGATTACATTAAATCAAACTTGCAATATGAATGAAAGCACTTAATCATACATGCAACATTCATTAGATGCGACACAGCAAGTGTTTTGATTACTTTAATGAAAGATCAGGTAAAGTGCATCAGCTGAACAGATTGAAAAGACAGCATGCTTACAAATGTTTGATTATGCTGAATATCAACAGAAACAGTGCCAGTAATTTATAGCAAAACATATTTGTAGGCGTCTAGAGCTGGTGAACTTAGTGAAATTAGGAGCCCATGCTCAAAACAATAATTAATATATGATAAAACTTTAATCAGAAATCAGGAAAAGACAGAGATCAACTGAAGTTTAGTAATTTATAGGCACTGGGGACCTTTATATTTTGAGTGACTTGAAATCTATTTGAACCCCAATTTCATTTACTTTCAGAAATACAGTTTTTTTTTTTATGAGGTACTTGGTTCTTGAGTGAAAAAGTATTGCAATACTAAAAACATTGTATTAAAGAGTAATTAACTTTGCATTTGGGGCCAGGAATTAAAATATCTTTTAAAGAATTTTTTAGTACTGGGAATTGAACCCAGGACTTTGCACTGAGCTATATCCCTTGATTTTTAAAATTTTAAGACAAGGTTTTACTGAGTGACAAAGTTGCTCAGGCTATGCACAGATTTGCCATCCTCTTGCCTCAGCCTCTCAGAGTGCTGGGATTACAGGCGTGCTTCACTGTGCCCAGCTATATATATATATATTGTGTGTGTGTGTGTGTGTGTGTGTGTGTGAGTGTGTGTGTCTACCGGGGATCAAACTCGGGACCTTGTGCTTTCGAA
>NW_004624838.1:1244703-1289289 GCF_000247695.1 Heterocephalus glaber | reverse complement strand
AACTGGAGGCATGTATATCTAAATGGATGCACATTGAGGCCATACTCTCGGGTGAAATAAATAGGACACACATGTGTAAATACCGAATAGTTTCTCAGGTGTGAAAAACTGAAAGTGTTAATGAGGACCAAAATGTATAATAGATAATGGGAAATAGAAAGAAAAGATCCAAAGGGGAAGGGGAAGTGGTGGTAGTGGTAGTGGTGTGTGTGTGTGTGGGGGGGAGGGGGGATAGAGGAGAGGAAAGAAGGGAAAGAAAAAATATGAGAATAGAAGGAAAAAATGGAAACAAAGTTTTTTGTAAATAGGGAGGGGTGGAGGGGTGGAAGGGAGGGAGAGGTAATGGGGGAAAAAAACAAGAGCCAAGATATATCATGTACAGGTACAAATTCCCAATGATGAATGTGATCATAATGTATACCTAAAATGTACCAATAAATTTAATAAATTAAAAAAATTTAAAAAGAGAATATATAAGCATCTTTAAGTATTCTTCAAATATCAAATCGTCCAATACACTTTTAGGCTAAATAATTATTTTTGCAGCAGGCTAAAAAATTCTCTTTCTTTTTTTGGTACCGGGGATTGAACTCAGGACCTTGCACTTGAGAGGCAGGCAGTGGCACTACTGAGCTAAATCCCCAGCTGGCTGGTTGGTTGGCTTTTTCTTTCTTTCTTTCTTTCTTTCTTTCTTTCTTTCTTTCTTTCTTTCTTTCTTTCTTTCTTTCTTTTTTCTCTCTCTCCCTCCCTCCCTCCCTCCCTTCTTTCTTCCTTTCTTTCTTTCTTTCAAAATTTGAGACAGGGTCTTAGTATGCAGTCCAGGCTGGACTTGAACTCACTATGTAGCCCAGGGTGGCCTCAAACTCAGGGCGATCCTCCTGCCTCAGCCTTCTGAGTGCTGGAATTACAGGTGGGCAATACCTGGCTCTTTTTAATTGAGACACACATTCACAAAAGTGGAAAGAAAAACTGCTGAACCAGAATATAACCATTATTTATATCTACCCATCACATAGTTTCTTTTATATCTATGACTTGATGCCTGGGAACATACCAAGGAGAGCCTCACATAATGCTACTTTTTAAAGCCTTCCTAAAACATTTACCTCAGTCACTTCAAAATGTCCACATGGTCAGTTATTTCACCTTTTTAAGAGCGAAAAATGGCATTGTTGTTCTAAATGATCGCTTTGTTCCATTTATTTGTCCAATTTCTTATTATAGTGGGTCATATACTGTAATTTTAGAATTTCAACTTATTTGAAAATGTAGTAATTATTTGAGTAGCTCAGGCAGGTGAAGCCAAACTAAAAGACTGTTTTTTTCCCACTGGCAAACCTTCATCTATTGCTTTTTTTTCCCCTTCATCTATTGCTTTGATTAATCAGGAACTGTCACTTCAAATATATCTTTAATCTTTTTTGAAGCATTCCATTTGACATCATTCACCTTGTAGGAAGCTCTTGTGATGGGATTCCAGTCACAATAATTCCTGCCAGTCTATTAGTCCACCTATTTAGCTATCCATTGGTCTATTCTGTATCTTTAGTTTTTCTAAGATGTCTTCTGAGCTTTTCTGAGATGCCTGAAAGACTGTTGGCATCTAAAGTAACAGTCTTTGATCTTACTCCAATTTCTTCCCTTCCCCTCCCTCCCCCTCCCTCCCTTGTCTTCCCTTTCCCTTCCTGTCTTTTGAGGTATTGGAGAATGAACCCAGGGCATTTGAATTGATCTATATCCTTAGGTTTTTCTTATTTTCTATTTAGAGACAGGGTCTAGCTAAATTGCCCAGGATGGGCTTGAACTTGTGATCCTCCTGCCTCAGCCTCCTGAGTGCTGGGATTACAGGTGTGTGCCATTATATCTGGCTAAGATAGAGTTTACTGTGTTTTGTTTTTTTTGCTTCGTGTTACTGGGGTTGGAGCTCAGGGCCTTGTACCTGCTAGGCAAGACTAGGCAGGTGCTCTGCCACCAAGATACACCAGGCCCAGTGTATTCTTTCATGTGTCTGGAAAATAGCCCTTTCCCCAGAATTCTGAAAGAAAACATTACTCCAGTACAGAGCATATTTCTTGGTCCTCAGTCCTACAGGAACCTACAGAAAGCTAATGTAGGAATTTTATAATTAGATCAGTCATTTGCCTCATTGCCCTCTTTCCCAGAACTTGGCTGGATAATCACAGGACTTGTAACAGCAAGAGGCCCTCTTTCCCAGAAAGTAACCCTATAGAAAGCTGGAAGTCATTTTATTCAGACTCAATTGCTTTATTATTCTTGATTTATAATCCTACAAAAGGTTTCACCTTCTAAATTCAACTAAGAGTGAGTTAGGACAAGGAGAAAGTAGTCGTTTCCTGCCTAGGCCAATGAAGAGATTTGCTGTGTTTCAGTCTGTTGGGCTTTTCATGGGGCTGTTTTTAGTGCTTCATTTTTGTTTTGTTTTGTTGATGTTTTGAGACAGAGTTTCACTACGTAGCCCAAGCTGGCCTCAAACTTGTGGTGATCCTCCTTGCCTCAGCCTCCCAAGTACTGGGATCACAGGCTTGAGTCACCATGCCTGGCTACTATATTTTCTAATAATAATGAAATAATATTGAGCTTCTACATTGGGTCAGGCATATGTTGGTAAACTACCTTTACAATTTTCCACAGATAGTAGTATCTTTTTTTTTTAGTAGTATCTTTTAAATGATGAGAAAACAGCAGCTCAGAGAGGATAAGTTACTCAATGTAACACAGAGAACAAGCTGCCCAGCCAAGACGAATTTGGATTTGGATCTGTCGAGCTTCAAAGCCTCGGTAGCTAACTTATGTCCTCAACATCATCCTTCCGTTGCATGCGTGTGCGCTCTCTTTGAAGAGTGCACATTCACTTTGGACTTTTGACTCGTTCTCAGGGTGTCTTTCTGAAGATGCAGTACAAGGTCTGTGGAGAAGAGGCTCAGTTCTTCCAGTCTTACTCAGATCTTATGGTGTGCTCTCCTGCTCACAGCTCCAGAGAGAGGCGCCAGAATCTGGCTTGCAGGTAGGTAAAAATGATGTAGATGAACGTCTCGGACCCTGTCAGGCTGGCCTCCATGCTAGGATTGCTCTGAGGTTGGAAGCCCAAAAGCATCTTTGGGCTCAGTCCAATTTGGCTGTGAAGATTTCCTGCAGTTCAGCTACCTTAGGAAGCATAAAATTTAGCTTCACTGAATTGCCTCGAATCATTTACTGAATACTTACTATGAGAAAATCTTGTACTAGGTACTTTGAATAAACAGTCACTTCTCTCAACTTAATGAGAGAAAGAATACAGCCATGTAGTGGAACACAGAGCCGAGGACGGTGAGCATGAGTGTAAAGCCACAGAGTGGCACATGTGGCAGTGGTGTCTGCAATGTCCTCATGAAACCTTAGGTTATGACCTATTATCTGGGATGCACCTTGGTTGTGAGATGAGATCATATCTAAGTGCCTTCATTACAAAACAGATTGCTGTTGAGTCAGTTCCTGGAAGCAATCCGTGATTCTATGGTGGGGAAACCAGAAGAGGTCACAAGGAAGGAAAAGTGGAAAGAAGTTGAAGGCAATGAAACTAAGCTTCAACATTTAAGAGCAAAACAATATTTCTTCTTAATATCCAAACAAAATAAATAAACAAAGAAAATGGCCAACTTGAGAGGAACTGGAAGCATAGATAACAATAGTTTTTATTTCCATTAGCCCTCAAAGCTAAGGTTTCTAAAGTACTTTACAAAATACTATTCCTCACAATCTCTTTATGAGAACGGCAAGTGTTGTTACCTCCATGTAAAGGTGGGGAAAAGAAGGAACAGAGGTTTGCTTCTTTTATGCCAAGTGAGACCAAATATTTTGTGGAGCATTTGAAATGAGACTTGAAAATTGAGAAGCAAGGAGAGAGAAGGCTGGAAGAATTTGTAATTGAGGGGCATAATTTCACACCACATAAGTGTCTAGCGACATTAATATAGTGAATCTTCATTTCCAGTGAAGTGGAATGAAAGCCTTGAATTGCTTCAATGCCCCACATCGTGCAAATAGCAATTTCAGCTTCAGAAAACCCTCCACTCACAGTAAAGTTGTTCAGTGAAAATGGTCGTGATGAGGATTTCACACATAATTGTCAAAAACATGTTCATAGTTGTACCCTAGACATATACACGCACACGGGCCTTCGCAGTTAAATATTAAATATTTATAGGGCTCTGTGCAGACTCTTGAAATACACTAATGGATATCTATTATGTTTTGGTTTCACTGTATTATTTGTTCACATATTTCTTTTTCATTCACTACTTACTTTTCTATATGCTGCTTTTCTGTGATCTCTTTCATTTGGAAACTGTTCAGGGAGATATGCCCAAGGATGATAGATGCAATAGCTTCACAGTAATGGGTATTGTGATGATAGTTTCTTATTTGTGAAAAATAATCTACAAATATAAGTACATTCTGATTTTCTCTAAGTCCAAACATTCTCAGTGAGAGAGGTGGCACATGTAGTTACTACAAATATATGTAGGGCAATAAAAAATATGGCAAATTTTAATTTTAAAAAGTGAAAAACAACATTGCCAAGAACAATTGGATGAGTATATTTGAAGCATGGAGAGTATTTTGGTACCGGGGATCGAACTTGGGTCCTTCCGCTTGCACAGCAGGCAGCAAAACCACTGAGCTAAATCCCCAGCCGCAAGGAGAGTATTTTGAAGGGGATTAATATATCTTTTTTTTTTTGGTACCAGGGATAGAACTCGGGTCCTTCCGCTTGCAAGGCAGATGGTGGAACCACTGAGCTAAATCCCCAGCCCAGGATTAATATATCTTTTACTGTATTTAAACTTAAATGTTCACCATATTTTTTATTATCCTGGGCTCTAATAATCTTCCTGGCTCAGCCTCCTGAGTACATGGTACTACAGACATGAGCCCCATGCCTAGCTGTGTATATATGTGTACGTGTCAGTGAATAAACAGTCACTCCCCTCGATTTAATGAGAGATACTATGTTCAATTAGTATACACATAAAGCTGGTGGATGTAAGCCTGAATATAAAGTCATATAGTGGCATATGATATCTACAGATGGATTTTTTTTGTGGTATTAGGTATTGAACCCAGATCCTTTGCACTGAGCTCTATCCCCACCCCACTTTTTTGTTGTTGTTGCTGTTTTTGAGACAGGGTCTCACTATATAGTTTAGGCTGGCCTTGAACTCACTATGTTGCCCAGGCCGGCCTCAAACTCATGGCAATCCTCCTGCCTCAGCCTCTCAAGTGCTGGGATTACAGACATGTCACATCCCTGGCTCCCCCTCCCCCCATTTTAAAAAATCTTGAGACAGAGTCTAAATTGCCAAATTATTCAGGCTGGGCTCAAACTCATAATCCTCCTACCTCAGCTTCTCAAACTGCCAGGATTACAGGTGTGCACCACTATGCCTGGCTGTTTTTAAATTTTTTGTATTTGAAGTTGAAATATTTAGAAAACTAGGTTATATATCAATAACTTGTTAGAATAAAACCTATTGATCTGGACATCAAATTAGGTGAAAATGAATTAAATGCTAAGGAATATACTGTATAGCTCTCGTTTTAACTAAGTAGCATCCTAATGCTCATTTCATCAAATATTTGAGGTAACATTACTGCCTTCATTATTAAACAAATTTCAAAGGTTAATCATACTTAACCTTTTAGGGGAGCAAATCAATCCCTTTATTCATAATAAATGTTATAAATTATCAAAGCTGCTTCAGCTTCCTTTTTACTATATTTTAAAGTTATAATGCACTATTTAAGGTTTGTTTTTTGAGACAGAGTTTCACTATGTAGTGCAGGCTGGCCTTGAACTCACCATATATCCTAGGCTGGCCTTGAACTCTTGATGATCTCCTGCCTTAGCTTCCCAAATGCTGGGATTATAGGAGTGTGCCACCACACATAGTTTTTAAAAAAATTGTATTCAAATATAGCTATGTCTTTTTTTAAAAGCTGGTTTGGCAGAGAATTAAGCCATAGAGCTCTAAGGACTCAAGTGTATGTAACAGACTAACTTCTCTCCTGTGCATTTAGAATGGCACTAATTAAGTACCATTCTTAGGAGGGCTGAGAAGGTAGTCAAGGAATTTTCTGTCTATGTACCACAGTTCTGATGAGAAATCTTGATTGACAATGTTAAAGTCCTCCTGGTTTAGTCTTCTTTGCACTTGCACCTTCTCTTAAAAACCTCCCCTACTCCACAAAATGTAAACAACAAATAAGCCTGTGGGGAAATCTGCCTTCTTGGAAGACACACCACTCCTTACATATAAGCGCCCAAGTTACAATGTCTCAGAGCAAGTAAAGGCTTTACCAATGGCAGACAGCTCTGATAAACACTAGCAGTCAAGCCAATATTCTAATTACCCCTGTAAGATCCATAGAGATAGAAAAGAAAGAAAATGTAGCCAACACAGGGACTCTGAATCCTTTTGTCTCACAATAATCATGTTCTGTTTAATAAACATTTCCAGCACTCACAGACTATTTAATGTCTTCCACTAAATATGCATGGCTGGTAGTTAAACAACAGAAAATAAAAACACAAAAAAAGATGTTATAATTGATCTCATGAGCTATCATGTTCTTAATTTTTTTTAAAAAAATAACATGAATAAGAAAAATGAAGGCTAGAAGAGAATATGGTTTACTGTTACAGATATTTGCTCTAGTCTTTGTATATGTTTCTCTTCGGTTTTGGTTGATTCATTATTAAATAGAGAAACTTTTACCAGTACTCTATTAAGGTTATGGTTTAGATCTAAACTGTCCCCCATAAGTCTCATGTTCTGAGGTGGGACTTTGGAAAGTGACTGGCTCCTGGGGTACCACAGCCACCTGTGCTGTTGGGAGGTGTGGCCTGGTTGGAAGAAGATTGTATTCTTGCTCCTGGATCCTCCCTTCTCTCTCTGCCTCCTAGTTGCCATGGCTTGAGCACCTTTTCCTCTGCCAGGCCCCTCTGCCAACCTGTTTCTGCCTTGGTGCCAGCCAGCCATGGGCTGGAACTGTGAGCCAAAATAAAGCTCTCTTCCTTTAAGTCACAAGTGTTGGGTATTTTGTCCCAGTCATGTGAAAGCTAACTAACATAATTAGTAAAGGTGATACTTTTAGTGAGTAAGTAATAACACTTTTCCTATTTACCTTATTTCTGTTCCTGTACTATCTTCTCCCAAATTACCATTTCTTGGACTATGTGGATTTGGAGCTATAAATTCTGACTTAAATGGCTAGTAAGTAAAACACTGCACAGAGATTCTCCCAGTAGGTGATTTATTCCCTGGGAGTTATGACTGAATTTTGAAATCTGGGTTTGTTTTGTTTGAAACATTTCTAGCAATATAACTAGAGAATCAAGCAACCATACATGACAGTTCAAGCTAAGTCTTGCTAAAATTAAGATATAGGAACATCAAAGGGAAATGGAAGGCTGTTCATCTCTCCTTCTGGAAATGCACTTTGCAAGTACATTGAATTTGTCAGCTTGCCTCTTTCAATTGTCCCAAAATTAACATATAGCTTTAGGCAAATGTCACTTATGGAGCTAAGCAATAGATTTCAAAGGCCATCATAGGAATGTAAAATAAATAGCATTTACAAATTTATCCATTTTATGTAGTGGTATGACAAGTAATGAATAGTTTGTTCATTTATCTTGAACTACAGAACAGCTATCATTTTTCTTAGATGGAGCACAATGATCATTCCTCCTTGGTACAATACATAACAAGTTTCCTAATGAAGTCACTTAACCAATCCAGTGTAACTGATTATTAATCTCTGATGTAAAACTCAATTTCAACTAAATCTAATTATGCAGCAAGGGATCTAAGTGTTAGTATATACTCAATGTACATATGAAAAGAAGATATTGTTTTGCCTACATTTCCCCTTGATATAACAAAACACTACTTATGACATGTAGTACCATGATTTAGGTAATAATGTCACTAGTTAAAGCTACTTTATGGATATAATACATAGTTTCAGTGAGCCTATCAGACACGTATCTTCAGGAAACTAGGCTTTATTGTTTCAGATACTTGCCTGCTTGTTTCACAAAACACTTTGTTAAGTGAAAGGAAGAATAATGTCTCCAATTGAAAATCAGAGGGAGTTTGGGGCTGACAGAATGCAATTGCCCAAGTTAGAGTGAACCAAATTGATCTGAAATCATTTAGATAACAATGTGACAGGCAGTGGACACCATTTGTTCATGAAGACAGATCATGCCAGGCAAATCTGATTTATTTGGTCTTATAAAATTACTCAACAAGTTTGTGGATAAAGAAAACGCCATGGACAAACAATATATCTAAATGTTTGTAAAAGCCTTTGATGTGGGTCTGCATGAGATTAAGATAAATGAAATGCTAGGGTGATGTCTGGATAACAATGCAATGGTGTGGTTATCAGATTTAAAACAGAATAATCATAAAAATAGATCATAATATCTAACTAATATATTTGGCAGAAGACCATAAAAAGGGCTAGTATCTTTATAAATCAATACTGTAAGCAAGTATAAAATGACTTAATCTACAAAAATCAGTTAATTCTTTTTTCAGGAAGTACATATCTCATAAACAGAAATTTGTTCAAATTGTTTTATAGCTTGTCCAAAATCAACTATTACTTTACTTTGGCCTCTACTGATATTTAAGAAATTTGGAATCTGTGGTCAGGAATAAACAACATAAAATACCATGAAATGTGTAGGGGGTGAACAAAGACACATATATAAACTTGTCACGTATAACTGCAAAATGCATATTATTTTCAAGCATATGAAGTGGATATTAAATCTAAACATATAGATATAAAGATTGACAAGGCTCCCCACCACCCAAGCCAGGTAAAAGACTTTCATCAGTATTCCCAAATGTTTATTTGGAACACAAACACATTATTATTTGTAAAACAAAAAGCAGGTTGGATAGTCAGTCTCCACCCTTACAAGTTTACAAGCAATGCTAAGTACATATACTCATGTACTTGATAGGAGCATTAGTATGAGCGAGTGATGGTGAGGATACTAGTTTATCTCATTTAATTCTCTTTATATGTGTTATTATATAATGCCTAATTTTGAGATAAAGAAATAAGAGAAGTAAGTTTTCTAAGATATTCTCACTGGTAAATGACAGTGCTAGGATTCAATTCTACTCTTTTTATGTTCAGTAAACCAGTTCAAGAAAATACTTATTCATTTGAGACTGAAAGTAAAGAAGGAAGAATTCTTTTTTCATTTTTGGTACTGGGGATCAAACTCAGGACCTTGTGCTTTCGAGGCAGGCGGCGGCACCACTGAGCTAAATCCCCGGCCCAAGAAGGAAGGATTCTTACAGAAGAATCTCTAATAATATTTGGAGGCCATCTTTGTGCAACGCTTGACAAAGGTTTAAGTGACTATGATACTGAAGAGTTACACACCGAGCCAAAGAAGTGGTAAAATTGTTTGATGAAAGAGCTGTTATAGAAGGTGGAGGTAGTTGCTAGGGATTTGGAGTGTAGAATGGCTAAGGCAAAAGACCTATCATGTACCCAGAATAAAAGAAATTAAAATGCCTCTCCTAGGTGATGTCTTATACCATCAAAAAATCCTTTTCTTCTCGTTTATGTTCACTATTTTCTTTATGCTTACTATTCTTGATGTGAATCCCAATTTCAACGGACAGTCTATTATGACCCGTTGAAAGTCAAGCTGTGGATTCCCTCTACTCTCAAGATTTTGGAATGTGCATTACCTATTTTATTGCTTAACACAGAAAGGAAAACAGAGATAAGAATGATTATATATCAATCAATTATTTAAATATACTTAGCATTTGAATAACTAAGCCCCCATCATCTCCTATCAACTATTTTAATATTTTTTGGCTGAGTTCCTTATTCCATCTTATCCCACTGTCTTAGCTTTTCCACACCTTCCCTCCACCCACACCTTTATTTCAATATAGCCATTAGATTTATGTTTCAAAAAAACCCCCCCAAATATATATTTGTGGCATTGGGGATTGAACTGAGGGACTTGTATATGTTAGGCAAATGCTCTGACACTAGGCTACATTCCTGGCCTCCAAAATAAGGATTTGATATCATTTAAATGCCTTTTTAAAAAAATCAGCAGGTTTTACTGAAGAACATCCACACACAATTTAATGTGGCATATAATATTTCAGTCTCAGCTCTGCCACTCCCTTTCACATTCTGTTACAATAAGAAACACCAGACATCCATTTATGTCCATATACAGAGAATACTATGCTGTCGTGCCTATCTGATGAGAAACTGGGGTCACACGGTAAGTAAATGGCAATGTCAAGATTAAAACTCAGGTCTCACTGACTCTAACTCATGGACCTAACTCTGTAAACCACATTTCTGACTTCTGTCTTTCACATGTTTGGTAAATTTTGTTTTAACCACATGGTACAAAATTAATTTTGAGCATATTAAATGCTATACAGGCTGGGCATGGTGGTGCATGACTATAATCCCAGCACTTAGGAGGCTAAAGCAGGAGGATCACCATGAGTTCGAGGCCAGCCTGGACTACATACATAGCAAGACCTTATCTCAAAAAAACAAACAAAAAATGCTATATGGAATCACTGTCTTGTATCATAATTGAGTATAAAATACAAGCCAGGCATATAACAAGTTATTCTGTATTTCTGCAGAATTTATGGTTGCCATTAATGTCAATAGTTTTCCTTCACCTCTGACACTGAAATAACTCCCACTCATTTAGGATTCACTGTGTGCCACTCATTGTATATTTTACATGCAATGCCCAAAGCACCCTGTGAGATAATAATATTATTAATATTATTGGCACTGGGGATTGAACCGAGGACCTTGCACTTGCCAGGCGGGTGTGGTGCCACTGAGCTACATCCCTGGCCTTAGATAATTATTGCTATTCCCATTTTGCAAAGAGGAAACTGAAGCTAAAAAGGGGTAAGTTGCTCAAGATTAAACAGCCAGAGGTAGAGCTGGAATTGAATTCATTATTTTAAATCCTGTGCCCTTGACCACTGTCTTACACTATCTCCTGTTAAAGCTCTAGGTTGAATTTCTCAGCAACCTGATTCCTACCCTCCATGCCTAATGCCTGAAATCCCTTGTTTCCCACATATATAGTTTTCTCCTGTCTGTCATGTGTTTCTGAGTAGCCAATCAGCTTCTTGTTTGCTTCCATTTTCCTGGTATCTGGGTTACTTAAAAGCTTAAAAAAAATACTAGAATTCTCTAGGGAATTATGTAGGGAATGACTCAAATGGGAACAAGCTAAGCCATGAGTTGAGTGGCTAATGCGGGGAAGAAAAGACTTCTAAGAGCACGTGACACAAGGAAGACCTTACGATTCCTCTCATTCCTCTGCACCAAGGTCCCCAAATGCCCAGGATCTGGAGTCCTTATAACTTTGTGTTTTCTCTCCTCTGTGTTCATGCAGAATGACCTTCAAGTCTGTATGATCAATTCATTTATGTATGTCCAGCATTGTTCTAGACACTGGGTATACAACTATGGACAAAAGAGCCTGCCTTGGTGGTTCTCATAGCTTGCCGGGAAATAACAATGAACAAATGTAGTAACAAGGACTGATAAATGCTAAGAATAAAAGAAAATGGAGGGGTTGTATCTCAGCGATACATTGCATGCTTCCCATGTGTGAGGCCCTGGGTTCAATTCCAAGAACACAACAGCAACAAGCTGAGTAAAGGGACAGAAAATGATGAAGGGTGGTGGGAGGGTTGTTATTTATTAAGGTGGTCAGGAAGATCTTTCTGACATGGAGTTCTTTAAGTAAAAACCTGAATGAATTTAAGGAACAAGATGCAAGCATGTCTGAAGAAAGAGCATTCTAGCAGAAGAAAACAGCTCGAGGTGGAAGTGTGCTTATCACATTGGAGGAGACTAAGGAAACCAGGATAGAAAGGAAGACACCAACAGGAGGTGTGATTTCAGAACAACCAGTGCTGTACTCCGAGTAACTATGATACACAGTGTATTAACTATGTTATTCTCTTAGTATTTTGTTGTGAAATTTTGTTTTTTCATAAATAAAAAAATATTTAGAGCAGTATCTGGAACATATTAAATTCTACTGTTCAATAAAGAAATCATTGATTATTGACCTTTTACTCAAGAAAAAAAAAAACCAGCCAAGGACAAATGAGAGCTTTGGATTTTATTCTAATGTGATGGGAAGTCATTTGAAGATTTTGAGCAGAAGAGTGAAACGATCAGGTTTATATTCTAATGGAATCCATCTTGCTGCTAAATGAAGAATACACGATAAGGGGGGCGGGGTGGATGCAAAAGACCAGACAGATTATACTGATAATCTAAGAAGTGTTCAGATTCAGGAAATGCTTTAAAGAGAACTGATAAGACTTGCTAATGGGTTGATTATGAAGTGTTTAGCTTGTGCTAAAAGTTTTTGGGTTTTGGCCTGGGCAAGCTAATTGAATGAAAGTGCCATTTACTGAGCTGAGGACACTAAGATGGGGATTAGATTTAAGAGAGCAAGCCAAGCATGCAGTTTTAGATTTGGGAGAGAAAGTTGACTTACAAGTTCTTGGGGACCACAGGCCTCTAGTAGCTGCCATTGGGATCAACCTTTTATAAGATGTGTCTAGGTGGAAGTGACAGGCAGAGAAAGAGCAGAAATAATTTCCCTTTGAGTAATTCTCTAGATATCCAAGTGATCAAAAAGTTAGTCATCTGAGCCTGTCTTATTCTGGACCAGAAGAAATCATTCTCTTCAAAAAATTTCCCAATTTCTGAATTCAGATGTAACTTATTCTACAATTAGAGATAGAAAGCTTAAAATGTAAATAGCTTCAGAAATAATCCAAGCTGTGTGAGTTTTTGTCACAATATAGCAGATGAAGGTCCTGAGTGTTTTAAGGGGGAGTAGTTGTCAATGTCAAGAGAAACCATGTAGATAAAACAAAGACTAAATGCTCTTGTCTGACACTGTCCTACTTATCATAACATCTAAGTAAGAGTCGAGAAAGAAGTGTTCATATCTTGAAGGATGATCCAGGCCAGTGACAGCAAACTTTTTAGAGATTTCAAAGATATAGTCTGCTGTGGCACCCATGCTGTAGGTTCGCCACCACTGCTCTAGGCTTATATTTGAGTGAGGAGTAGGTGTTTAAGTTCTTTCTCTTTCCTACCTTTCAATCCTTAGTCTCTTCCCAAAGGTGTTCTTCAACTTGAAGACTGATGGCATGATGGGTGACAGCATGGTAGAAACTTGTCACCTTTCTGCTAGGACCAGATTTCAAACAGTTGGCCCTGGAGAATGCTACTTATCTGTACAATGCTCCATTTGGTGTTGCGGTGTCCTAGAGAAAGGGTTACCACATTCAACACCAGAAAGGATTTAAGGCAGCTTTTATATTGTGTGTGTGTGACTGATTACCAGAGTAATACTGTATATACTTATTGCAGAATATTTAACAAAAACTTTAAAAATCAAAACAACAAAAAGACTTAAAATTCCTACTAACTAGAGGCTATTACAACATTTTGGTACATTTTCTTCCAGTGTTTTACGGATTTTGTTCTTTTATAACTGAGCTCTCAATTATATACTCAACTTTACAACTTTCTGTTTTTTTGTTTTTTTGGTACCTGGGATCAAACTCAGGACCTTGGGCTTGAGAGGCAGGCGGCAGAACCACTGAGCTAAATCCCCAGCCCTGTTTTTGCTTAATTTTTTTTTTCTTTGGTACCGGGGATCGAACTCAGGTCCTTGTGCTTTCGAGACAGGCAGCGGAACCACTGAGCTAAATCTCTGGCCTGCTTAATGTTATGATATATGTACTTGTTCATGTAATTGGATTTTTATGGCTACCTAGTCATCTATTGTATAGTTACACTATGATTTACTCAAGGGAATTTCTGATTATTTACAGTTACAAATAACAGTGTGTCAAACAGCACTTTGCGTAAATCTTTGTTCTTATCTTGGATGTCTCACTTAAAAACCAATTGATTAAAGGTATATATTTTAAAAAGTCCTTTGTATACACTGTTACTCCAACTTCCAGAAAGACTGTTATTAAATTACATTTGGGGGCAAGGGAAAGGGAGAGCTATCAGAACTACTGGCTCTGGTAGAAAATATATGACAGAAGTTCTTACAAAGTACAGATGCCACTGGAGAAATGGAGATATTTTAAAGTATTAAAATTTTTACATCACATTTTCCAAATCACATAACACATTTGGGCCATGAAGGGAAAGGAAACTGAGAAGAATTTGAATTAAATGTTTTACGTAAACTGACATGCCAACATGTCCGAAATGATCAATATGGAAAAGTAAATTTACCAGTGTTATTAAAGAACTCAAATATTTTCTTTTTTTTTAAGACATGGTCTTACTGTGTAGCCCAGGCTGTGCTCAAGCTTGTAATACTCCTGCCTCAGCCTTCTTCGTGCTGCGATTACAGGTGTACACCACAACTACTGGCCTTCAAATATTAACTCAGAATATTTTTATTATAAAGTGTCAGGTTTATTTACTAATTTTGTATGATTTCATGCTATTTAATGGAAAACAACTGGGCTTTTAATCCATTAGTTATGAAATCACTTTGTTTGCTATCATCAGTACTTAAAGAAAGAAAATACAGCCAGGCATGGTTGTGCATGCCTATAATCTCAGCACTCTGTGAGGCTGAAGCAGAAGAATTGTAAGTTCAAACCCATTCCGAGTGACTTAATGAGACCTTGTCTCAAAATAAAAAATTACAAAAAAAGAGAGATACAGTTCATTTCAAGGGCCTGGGTACAATCCCCAGTATCAAAAACAAAAACAACAGAATTGAATTGAAAATGCGAGTGTGCAGTACACTTGGTTAAGGGAAGTATTTCTTTGTGATTATTTTGTTATATATGTATGTAGTATAAAACATACTTGTTGTGGGATATGATTAAGAAAAAATAATTCGAAGCCATTAGTAGTGGAAAGATTCTGGACTTTGGGATTAAATAGACCTGGGTTTGCATCTAGGCTGTGTGACTTGTACTAGTTACTGTACCTACTTTTCTGGCTCAATTCACTCACTGAGAAGAGAGTAATAATATCTTGAGTTCGTGTGTGGAGAAGAGATTACTTAAGCAGAATGCTTAATGCATAGGCAGTGATTAATTAATATGTAATTACTTCTGATTCTTCCTCCAAATAATGCCATCCATGTAAAGCAACTTCATTAATGAGAGGGAAGACTTTTATTGATGACCAGACCTGTTACACGATATTCTAGTTTTTAAAACACCTGAGTCTTTTTCTCCATTTTGGTTTAGTCAGGAGACTGGAACAGAGTTCTTCCCGATTCTCACATTGTACTTACCTATATACTATGGATTTGGGCAGTTGACTTTTGCCATATACTGTCTAATTATTCCATCCTGAGCAAGAACTTCCGGATCTCTTCTAGTTTCTAGCCGGCGCCGGGCACATGGCAGGGGCCTGAGGAAAATCTGTCGAGTTGGATCTGCAGCACATCTTCTGCAAAGTGTCGCTCGTGGTGCACAGGGAGGCAGAGGGAATGCTGATGCCGGCAGCATTTCTCACTCAATCTGCTCCATGCTAAACAGGCCAGGCAGGCATTAAGTCATGTCTCTGGGTAGCATAAGTGGAAAGTGTGAACAGAGAAACCACTTTACGTGAGGGCAGCGGAAAATTAGATCCCTCGCCGCCCCACTCGGGCTCCCCTTGGGGAGGGGGCACTTATCGGCCCAGCGCCGGCCCGCGCGTGCGGCGCCCGCGCTCAGAGGCCTGGCGGGCACGCACGCTCCGCCGAGAGCCCTTCTCCCAGATGGAGCCTCGCGGCGTCGCAGCCGCGCGGCGCGATCGATACTGGATGGCGGCCGCGACCCGCCGTCAAGTGCGGGCTCAGGGCGGGGACGCAATCGTCCGCCGCTCGCCGCGGCCTCTCCTCAGCCCCGCGCGGCCGCGGACGTTAACCCGTTCCCGGCTGCTGGGCGCGCTGTGGTCTCCAGCGCCGCCCTCCCGCCGCAGCGCCGGGGCATTTGGGCCTCAGACTTGGAAGGAGCCAGACTTGGGTTTGAACGTGGATTTTCTGTGTGACTGGGGGGCAGCGGAAGTCCAATCTGCCTGGCTGTGCTCGGGGCGCGCCGTGGGGTCGCCCGGCTTCCCACAGACGGCTGTGGAGACCGAGCCTTCCGGCGTCGTCGTACGACTGGCATGGGGCGCGGGGCCAGGGGCGCCGCGCGGTCTCCCCGAGCGAGACCCTTGGACCGGAGCCCCGCCCTTGGCACCCGCTCCCACTCCTGATTGGCCGGCGCGGTCTGCAGGCGGTCCGGCCGGCGTCTCAGCTATAAAGGGAGCCCGGGCATGACCGCCGCGGTGAAGCCGGTGCAGCTCTGGGGCTCGCCCGCTCCCTGCCCCTCGCGTCCCCCATCCTTCCCGGTGCCCGAGCGCTCCCGACTCCACCATGCCGAGGGGCTTCCTGGTGAAGCGAACTAAACGGACGGGCGGCTCGTATCGAGTGCGCCTCGCCGAGCGGGTCCTGCCTCCGCTGGGGCCCCAGGTGGCTCCGGCCGCCCCCGCGGAGGTTCCCAGCGCCTCCTTGCCCGGTACGGAGCACGCGAGTCCTGGCGCCCAGGGGCGGACGGCGGAGACGGCTCAGGAACTGTCTGGGTCACCCTGTCGGGCTGCGGGGGTGAGCCCGGGGGTGGGCGGGCAGGAAGGCGTGGAGTGGAGGGCCAAGGACACGGAGGGCCCCGGGCCCAGCCGCAGCCCCGTGAAGCCTGCGGGGGCCGAGCTCCGCCGCGCGTTCCTGGAGCGCTGCCTCAGCTCGCCAGCATCCGCGGAGTCCTTCCCCGGGGGCGCCGCCGTCTTGGCCACCTTCTCCTGCTCAGGGGCGCCGGCGGTGGCGCCTTCCTCGGGAGAGCCGTTCCTCCTGCCGCTCCGGGCGCCGTTCCCGGAACCCGCACTCCAGCCGGAGCCCGCGCTCCTCCCGGCCGCCCTGCACGGGTTGAAGCGCGCGGCCGCCGGCGAGCGCCGCGTCAAGCTGACTGCGGGCTGCGCGCCCGGACCAGCGGCTGCGGGCATCAAGAAGCCAAAGGCCATGAGGAAGTTGAGCTTTGCAGACGAGGTGACCACGTCTCCAGTCCTGGGCCTGAAGATCAAGGAGGAGGAACCCGGAGCGCCATCCCGAGGTCTTGGGGGCAGCCGCACACCGCTGGGGGAGTTCATCTGCCAACTGTGCAAGGAGCAGTACGCGGACCCCTTCGCTCTCGCCCAGCACCGCTGCTCCCGCATCGTGCGCGTCGAGTACCGCTGCCCCGAGTGTGACAAGGTCTTCAGCTGCCCTGCAAACCTCGCCTCTCATCGCCGCTGGCACAAGCCACGGCCCCAAGCCGCAAGCACAGTCTCCTCCGCCGACGGGAAGCCGCCTCTGTCATCTTCGTCCTCCCCGGACTCTGGCTCCATCGCGTCTTTCCTAGCAGAGGGGAAGGAGAATAGCCGGGCAGAGCGGACTGTGGATCAGCACCCGCAAGCGAAGGACAGCTCCAGAGAGGATCAGCACCAGGACAGCGACCCGCGCCGCGGCTTCCCGGTGCTCTCGCGCCTAGAGCCACCGCTGCCACAGGCTCCCTGCACCGAGGGAGTGTTGGGGCGCCAGGGGCCTGGGCCAGGCAGTGCGAGTGGTGGCGGGGGATCCGAAATCTTCATGTGCCCGTACTGCCACAAAAAGTTCCGCCGCCAAGCCTACCTGCGCAAACACCTGGTCACTCACGAGGCGGGCTCGGCTCGCGCGCTGGCCCCTGGCTTTGGCTCTGACCGTAGGGCCCCACTCGCCTTCGCCTGCCCCCTATGTGGGGCGCATTTCCCGTCCGCAGATATCAGAGAGAAGCACCGGCTGTGGCACGCTGTCCGGGAGGAGCTGCTCCTGCCTGCTCTGGCTGGGGCTTCTCCCGAAGCGCCGGGCCCCGGAGGGGCCCCTGATGGAAGTGCGCAGCAAATTTTCTCGTGCAAACACTGCCCGTCCACTTTTTTTAGTTCCCCGGGACTGACCCGGCACATCAATAAGTGCCACCCCTCAGAGAGTCGCCAAGTATTGCTACTGCAGATGCCATTTCGGCCTGGCTGCTGAGGTCCGAGAAACCAGGCTGGCCGGGTAGAAAACGGATCATGGGAACTTCTGTGGGGCTTTCTACCACTTGCAAGTTTTACACTTTCCTTCCCATGGTTTCCCTCTTAAGACTCTCCCAGTGGTGAGTGTCCCACCAGAGGAGAGCAGGTATGTATATGGCATAAACATTCATGGTCAAAGACTCTCAGCTGTAAATCCCTTTTACTTTCCCCACCAAAATAGGATTTCCCCCCTCAAAACTCTGGAGACCCTAACGAATCCTATATGATTTGTAATTCCTATGGAAAGTCACAGTGAATGCGTGCATGTCTCAATGTCTACAAAAGGTTCTTGCTACCAAAAGTGGTAGTCACATTTTTTTTTCCTCTTGAAATCACAGGCGTCTGTGTACTTTCTGTCTCAATGGGGTCAGATATCTTGCATTGTATATTCTGTGAATTAAAAGTTACGTGGTTGGTGCCAAACTTACAGGGGGGGAGAAGACTCAAGGCCTGCATCCACAGGCAGGAAATTTAAGAGGATGTTTGCTGCTCTTGAGGATGAGAATTTTCCCCCAAACCTTTTCTTAATTATATGTACCAGTCCAATCTTGCATTAGTTTTTGGAGGCAGGGAGGGTGCTATTTTACTGGAAGGAGACACCCTCCAAATTCTTTAGCTATTTTGTGGGCAGTATTCAGGAAGACTGAAATCTGTTTACATAGCTTTTTGAAAATACTGAATTTGTTTCCTGAAGTTTGTTTTTAAGGTTTCACCTACATTTAATGCTTCTGTTGTAAATCTCATAGTGTATATTATGTATGAGATTATGTTCAGCTTTAAAAGATGTTAATACCTGTAATACACCATGGATGAATGGCAATTCACTCAATATTCAGTATTTTCTTTCCAGCAGCAACTTTTGAATTTTTTGGTAAACTGTATTCAGTGTACTCTGTATCCATCCCCTAATACCGAGTTTGGGGCACTGGCTGAGCACTGCTTGATAGCTCAGATCTGTAAGATGCTTATCACCAAATAAATGTACATAGATTGTGCTTTTTGTTCTGTATTTTTCTTATGAGTCGGTTGAACATATTTTCAGAGCCACATTTCTTATCTCCCCAATGCCAGTGATTCTAATGCCTCTTAGAATCTTAGGACCCATTTAGAATACAAAGGCAGGAGATACATTTTGCAAATCAATGTAATGGTGCAGAAATGCAATAGGAAATTTTCCTCTGAAGTATAGTGGCAAAAGGAAGAATACATTGTCTAGAAGGATACTCCCCCCACAAAAATGACAGAATATATATATATATATATATATATATATATATATATATATATTTTTTTTTTTTTTTTTTTTTTTGGGGGTGTGTACTGGGGATCAAACTCGGGACCTTGGGCTTGCAAGGCTGGTGGCAGAACCACTGAGCTAAATCCCTGGCCTGATAGAAACATATTTTAAATATTTTCTGTAAGAGCTGCTGAAGTGTTATTTGAAGATGACAAACATTTTAATGGTATTTATTTCAACATTTCAAGTTGGTATTTTCAGCCCATTTTGTGATGTATTATCAATTCATTAGATGTTTAAAATAAAGAGAAAGTACCTTAGAAACATGTAAGCAGTTAAATTTTGTTTTTTAAAAATTTTTCCATCTTAATGGCGGGAAATTGTCTATAATGTTTAATCTTGCTTCTGGTTATTTCTTTACCCATTTGTTAACAGGAACTTTAGTTTTAATTAGAAGAAAAAAATTAAGCACACTCAAAACTGTTTCAGAAAAATTTGGGAGATTTCTGAAAGTATTAAACAATGTGAAATTTAAGAAATCAGAGAAATATGTGGCTGATATAAACTGATGCTTTAAGGCGGTGCCCTGCGTGAAATTTTTGGCTAGCACTGGTGAAGATGTAAAATTTCTTATGTTTTTAAAGCTGTGGTAGGATCTTTGAGAAGTAGGTTGCAGTGTATCCTGAAAAGGGAATTTAATTTTTTTTCACAATTACCCAAGATAACCTAAGTCTATGCTTCATAGGTCACTAATAGTCATAATAGCTCTGCCTATTAAGTCTGAAAATTATAAAATATAGAAGAAAATAGTGGACAGGAAGTGATAGTAAGAATATTTTTATTGTTTTATTAAATACTATGTCATCTTTTTTATCCCTCCCCATTGTTACAAATTTGTAGACACTACATGAATGATGATACATAATTTATATTCTATGGTTTGCTGGTATGATGTATTTACACATGCAGTTGGTACTGATGTCATGCTATACTTCCTTAGGAGATGCCCAATTTAAAAAAATGTGAGCAGCTTATCTACTAGAGGAAAATGCTTCCAGAGAGTGGAATGTATACCAACTTGCACCTGCAAGTTCAGTATGAACGATATTAGATTTAACTTAGACTCCTGGGTCATGTTCCCTTTTCTTTTTAAATAATACATATAATTGGAGCAACGTATTCATATCAGAAAAGTTTTTTTCTCCTTCCCACCATCTTATTTTTGGTACTTAAGGAAGAGTATAGATACACAGCATCTATCAGCCAATATTAATGGGCCACAATCTCAAAACAAATAATATTTAACAGTGATAGCACTTAAAAAGCAAAGCATTAGAAAATTACTTGGAAGCTAAACAAATCAAGGTTCAGCAGTGATTTTTCTAATTACTTGATATGCATGGAATCATCTACATAGTCAGGAAATGAGATACTGCCTTGAGAGGAAAAAGGTAACATTAAGGGGTCGGGGATTTAGCGCAGTGGTTTTGCCGCCTGCTGCGCAAGCGCGAGGGCCCAGGTTCGATCCCCAGTACCAAAAAAAAAAAAAAAAAAATGCCAAAAGGCAACATTAAAATTCTTTCAGTTGGAATTTAAGATGCTAAATGACCATTTGATTTTGAGTGTTTTATTTTTGTAACATAATCTGTACATATCCTGTTTATTAACAGATCTGTAACTTTAACTTTACAAATGCTTAAGTTTAATTTTACGTTTGTAAAAAATTATATATTTATTGAACCATAAAGCTGTCAGGGGGTACAATAAATAAAATGAGACTATCTGTCCAACCGAATTTTGGCTCAACATTAATCATGAAATTAGAGGTAAAATTACTTAAGATGTGAGTATCTAGGAAGGTAAAGAGCATAGAATAAAACTCCACCCCCTCAAAAGATGGCAGTTTGGAGTGTAGGGGGAAAAAAATGAAGTGAATAAATATCCCAAATCTAAAATATTAAGTTACAAATTATTTAAGTCCAGTGTTTTCTCAAATAAATGTACATGAAGGAACATGCATGGCATGGCAGATATGAAGGCCTGAAGGGGTTAATACTATGTTCGTGCTAAGGTGGCTACTGCTGATCACACTGTTGGGCTGCTTGTCTCCTTAGGATTTATTGGCCGAGCCAGAGGAACGACGCAGCTTCATGGACATGCGGCTTTTGCTAGTTCGAGGAGACATTGGAGAGGCCAGGTCAGCCCCATCTACCTGCGTTGCTGTGAGAGCTTCACTGGGTAGGATCTCTGGGTAGAAGCCTGTAGGAAACAGCAAGAACATTAACACTGTCATCCAGCCTCTCATCCCATAAGAAAACAACCTGTCTGCTACTAATCTGGAGTGAGAATCCCAAGCCTAAAGGAAGTCTTTTGAGAAAAAGAAAGCCCCATATGTTCTACTCACAGCAGCCTACTAACATATTTAAAGTCCAGTGATCTGGTGGGTCATGTCATCATATTAGCAAGAAAGCACCAATCATTATCTCCAGAGTCAGAACCCTGGAAAGAGCAATGGGAAGCAAAGTCTTTGGGCCAGAAAGAACAGGGGTCCAAAGCACTTCTGCCATGCAGGAAAAGGAGCAGGAGAGAAAGACCAATTTCTGTCTCTAGGGTTCAGGTATAACCAAAAAGGGCCTTCATTACTCAAACTGGAAGAAATCGGCACTTAACAGTTCTAAACAAGTTTCAAAGAACTACTCAACACTTATGAGACCATCATACAGCCTAGATATTTAAATTAGATTTTAAAAGGAGGGAAGATCATAATTCTTATCTCAAAAATCAGTCAAGAAAGATAAAGTGACCTCAGATACTATGTTAAAAGAGGTAAGAAATGCTTGCTTTTACCTTCATTAAATTTTGCCGTTACACTGTAGATAACCAGTAAAATTAGTAGATATAGAATTTTAAAGCAAGCAGCGTGGTGGTGGACACCTGCAACCCCAGGCTGTGGCAGGAGGATCACCACAAACAAGCAAGCCTGAGCCACATACTGAGTTCAAGGCCAGCCTGAACTACATAGACTTTGTCTCAAAAAAAAGGGCCAAGGATTTAGCTCAGTGGTTCTGCCTCCTGCCTCATAAGTGCAATGTCTCAAGTTCAATCCCCAGTACCAAAAAAAAAGTCTAACATATATGTAACTGGAATTGCAGAAGAAGAAAGAGATAACAGGTCATAAAACAAAAAAAAAAAAATTAAAGTAAGCAAAGCACATTCAAATAGGAAAAGCCTTTGTGTCACTTACACAGTATTTTTCATCTCTATACTTTATGAATTATGACTCTACAATATACAGCAACAATAAAGAACCTTGCACATAGTAGGCTCTTATGAGTAAATGAGTAAGACATTAAGGAAAAACCCTTCAGAAAAAAACCTCTACAAACTAAACAAGGAAATTTAAATTGTTTCTACATATTTAAAGGTACTTTAATCTGCATTTTTTCTGGGTTTAAGTACATGAAAAAAATGGGGGGGGCATGTTTTTTTGAGACAAAGTCTTGCTATGTAGTTCAGGCTGGCTGTGAACTCACTGCATAGCTCAGGCTGGCCTTGAACTCTTGGTAATCCTCCTGCCTCAGCCTCCGAAGTTCTGGGATTACAGGCGTGTGCCACCATGCCTGGCTGTAAAAAATTTAAAAAAAAAAATTTATGTCACACATACAAAAAACCCACACAAGTTGGAGGCTTAAACTTCTTATTTTAAGGAGAGACTTTTGGCATATCTGTTAGGCCATGCAGTACCTCACTGACACTTCAAATTATGCTAGCACTTTTATATAATGAAACAATTGTGCTTAAATTGAAGTTATTAATATTTCTAACAAAAATGTTCAATAAGGAGCGCAGAACTGTATCTAAATTAAGAATATACCTTTGTAGAATACTCAGCATTTTTAAGGTCAAATGTTATAATTAGAAACATATATGTACATTTCCAAACATGTTTTGTCATTTATAACCTATATCAACTGCCTTCCTCAAAGTGACTTCTCTACCATTTTTTTTCTAACTGAAATGAGGCTGACCTTCTAAATAAATGAAGAAAATAATAGTTTTGTTCAGTTTTACTCTTCCTGAAGATCTTAATTGGTGCATACTGAAAAACTTATAAGATTATAAATCCATGGCCCATTTAGGGAAGCCCTGCAGATGGATGGCAAAAGGAAGGTGAGGAGCAGTAGCTCATGCTTTTCTGATAATGAATAATATTCCCGGCCATCAGGAGAGGCCTTCCCATGGCTGTTTACCTTGAGGCGGCCAATGGTTTCTAGCGGAGGTTTTGGGAGGAAGAGAACTATCACTGCATTTCTTTCTGTGTTGTGAATGAAGAAATGGAGTAGCGAGCAGAAGTGAGAAAACAAAAGAGAAGATAGGTAACAGATATGAGAGACATAGTGCAGAATTTTACAGATATTAACTGAGAAGCAGAGAAGAGTGATCAGGTTTTTATTATGAAATATAATTGAGCATGCAATGAGTTAGGGTGATGATGTATCACAACTGTCAATAGTTTGTACATTCAAATGTTATACTTACCAACTAACAAGTTCAAATAGGAAAAAAGAAAAGAAGAAAAAAAAGTCTATGAGAGATTCTATAAACATGTACTTTTTAAAGTATTCACTGTATTGGCAGCATTCAGAAAATTTCTAGAGATGCACTGTCTACTATGGTAGCTATGGGCCGGGGATTTAGCTCAGTGGTTCTGCTGCCTGCCTTGCAAGCGCAAGGACCTGAGTTCGATCCCTGGTACCAAAAAAAACCACACACAAAAAAACAACACTCAGCTGTACTATGGTAGCTATAGTCACATTAAATTTACATTAAATATAATTAAAACTCAAAAATATCTTCCTCTCAATTCTTCATAAAAAGACCTCCAAGAAAACTTACTTAAGGGCCAGGGAGTTAGCTCAGTGGCACTGCACCTGCTTCGTAAGCACAAAGTCCTCAGTTTGATCCCCAGTACCAAAAAAAAAAAAATTTACTTAATAGCTATTTCTTCTATTTCCATCCAAAATTTTTTTTCTTCTTCTTCTTCTTCTTTTTTTTAAAAAATTTTTCTTCTTTATACCTATTCCTAAAATCTTTTCTCTTGCTACATTTTTTTTTTGGTACCGGGGATCAAACTCAGGACCTTGCACTTGCGAGGCAGGCCCGGTGCCTCTGAGCTACATCCCTGGCCCTCTCTCATTACTTTTAATAGTAACAGTAAATCAGGGCCAGGGATGTAGCTCAGTGGCGCCGTACCTGCCTGGCAAGAGCAAGGTCCTGAGTTTGATCTCCAGTACCGGGAGAAGAAAAAGGAAAAAAGTAAAACAGTAACAGAAAATACACTTTATCTTTCAGGTGCCTGGGTGGATATCCTGGCTTTATCACTTTAAAAAGAACCAGCACCTCCTCCATGTCTCTCTTATTGCCTTCAAATCAATAAAATCCTTCAGCCAATTAAGTCAAATCAGGCTTTTTATAGTATGTGGTGAACAGTTATTCATGTTTTGGCAGATGCTATTTATGGTTATATATTCAATATACCCAAACTCTACAAATAATTATGTAGGTAGACCTCAATTTTAGATGTAAAGAATAGAAATATTTACATTTCATTTCACATGCTATTCTGCCTAACTACTGATTTATACTACTGGAGTCAAACAATGCTAATTTATTTAATTACTTCTATTAATATATCCTTAAGTTTAAAAAGTATCTACAATTCCTATATTTGTGCCTATCTGTTACAAACATTCTTAGAGTGATCACACAGGCTGTGACTATAACTTGACAGTATAATACACTGATTCATATTTTGTACATTGATTATAGTATATAATTACAAATAACAAGTTGAGTATGACTTTAGGGATCTATACATACATTATAAAAAGAAACTCAATGGATTGTTTGTACTGCTTCATGACAAGCAGGACCAGTTTAAAACTACTAAACTTACTGGGTGGAGTCTTTAAAATATTGTAACTTTGAAGTCAACTTTACCATACTGAACTAAGAGAGAATGTGAATGTGTTAGAACACAGGCGTGAACTAGAGAGTTGTAAGTTATATGCCAACTCTGTCACTTTATTAGCTCTTTGCTGTTGGGTGAACTAACAAGACATTTTCAGTTGTGGGATTAATGACTCATTTGCAAAGATCTTGGCATGTGGTAGATACACAGTAAATGTAGCTACTGTATATAGTGAAGTTATTAAAGAAGAGCAAAAGTTAAGAGAATTTGAATACAAATAGGTAATAGATTAGAAAGAGAAAAAAAGAAAGGGATAGAAACTAAAAATATTTCTGAAGAAAAAGATCAACTACGAAATATTACTCAAATGTGGAGAGCACAACATACCCTTGGGTTTAGTTTTGGGAAAAATAAAAAAATCAATTCTCTCTCTTATCTTAGTAGTCCTATAAAATATAACCTTGTATTAAAGGTTAGATTCCTAATAATACGTTAGATTCCTAAATAATCTTATTGCTTTAATATTGTTAAAGGAGTTGATAAGTGATTAAGATTAGCCTGGGTAAGGGCCAGGGATTTAGCTCAGTGGTGCTGCTGTCTGCCTCACAAGCACAAGGTCCTATGTTCGATCCCTAGTACCAAAAAAAAAAAAAAAGATTTGCATGGGTAGAGCAATGCATGTCATAAAGAAAACAATAACAGAATTTAAAATGAAATAGCATAGAAATACAGGTAAACAAGTGGTTTCATTTTAAGATATTCAAAACTATTGTTACCACACACTTAGAACAAATCAAGCTTGTTATATTCTATCTCCTTACAAATGAGAAAACTGGGTGTAGGACAGATTAATTTGAGTTCATGTGGATTACAAATGGCAGGACTATGATTTAAATCCAGATGTCTGTTTTCAAAGTCCAGATTTCTTCCCTGACAACTTTAAAGCTATTAAAAAAATATTTTTCAATGGGTAGGAAAGGTAGAACACTCAAAATAAAAATCTCTAACATCTTTTAATTATAAATATGACAGGCTATTGGGCTATCTCTCTCCTTTCTATCAATAGCAAAAAGGGGATAAACATATTTAGGGCAAATGAATAATTTTAATAGTTAAGATCATGCAGGACCGGGGATTTAGGTCAGTGGTTCTGTCGCCTGCCTCACAAGGTCCTGAGTTCAGTCCCTGGTACCAAAAAAAAAAAAAAAAAAAAGATCATGCACGCTGAAGTTAGACAGGCCTAGGCTAGAATACTGGCTTTACTAAGCACCACATGATCCTGGGTAAATTTTCCTAAAAAACAATTTCATAGAATTTCTATGAAGACTAAACAAGAGTGCCTATACAGTACTTAGCATAGGGGCTAGCACTCAGTAACTGCTCAATTATTACTTTATTATTTTCACATCTGAATGAATGCTTTCTGTGGAAACTGAACCTAGTAATTATTGTCACAGAAGGTTAATAGACGCTATTTATGATCAGTATTATTTGCCTCTTGGTCAATAACATGTAAGCCAAATTTCTAAAGTCAAAGCACTAAATAGAACATATTTGATTACCTCTTCAAGCTAATATATAAGGATGAGTAATAATCTATTTTTAAGAACATATTAAATGCATTTATAGCCCACATTATATATTAAAGGAAACTGACTGTCCTACTGGTATTTACAAATAATACTTAGGATATTTATAAAATAACAGGGCCGGGGATGTAGCTCAGTGGTGCTGCTGCCTGCCTCGCAAGCACAAGGTCCCAAGTTCAATCCCTGGTACCAAAAAAAGCCCCTTACACACACAAAATATATATATATATATACATATATATATATATATATATTTATAAAATAACTATCTTCTGAAGAGCTAAAATATTTTCTTTCAGATCATTTCATAGCCTGGGAAGGAGAGGAAAGTTTAAAATAACTTTTATTTTATTTTATTTTTTGCTACCAGGGATCCGAACTCAGGCTCTTGCGCTTGTGAGGCAGGTGGCGGCACCACTGAGCTAAATCCCCAGCCCTAAAATAACTTTTAAAGAAGGACACTAAGCTTAAAAAAGTTACCAAAGCAGTGGCAAAAATTGGATGCCCCATCCTACTCAAAGATTAAGAAAGACAGATCTAATACCTATTTATATGGCAATGCAAATTTTGCAAAATAACAGGACGACTGAGGTTAGAATGAAGGTAGATTAGATGCCACCCTATGTATTCATAGTCACTCTGTTTTTGACAGCATATAAACTATTTTGAGTCATTAAGTTAAAAATATTTTCTTCCTATTTTTATTTTTTTTTCTTTCCTTTCCTGTGCTACTGGGGATTAAACCCAGGGCCTTTGTACTGAACTACATTCCCAGCCCTTTCATCCATTTTTTATTTTGAGACAGGGCCTTGCTAAATCATTAAGTTGTGCAGCGTTGTAATTCTTCTACCTCAGCCATAACATTTCTTTAAAGAGAAACTTATTACATTTTCTAAAGGTAACCACAGAAAGTGTTATATGTGTACAGATACACACACACACATATGTGTGTATATATTCATGTATGCGTATGTGTATATATAAAGAGAAAGAAAAGGGAGACAAGAAGGGGGAAGACTGAAACAGTAAACCCTTTAATTGTTAATGAATTAAAATCTCTAAGTCTGTCTGTTGAAAAACAACCCATAAAAAGGTATCTCCTGGTATTACAAATAACTCTAGATGTACTACATAATAGAATTTGGAAAATATTTTTGGCTGCTACAGTGAAAAATCACATAATACTAAAAAATTGCGTTGTGCTTTTAATTTTGAAATTGACAAACCACTAATATTTACTGTATACTTTCAGTAAAATAGAATCCAATTTGTTGGCATTCTAGAATTTTATTACAAAAAAACCCCCACAATGTTGAAAGATAATGTAACATTTGAGAAAGATATAAACATTTCTGAACTACTGTTATCTGGCCAGGAAGAGTAGTGATTTCATTTTATGGTTAGAAGAGGTGTTACAAAGACACAAACAGTTTAAGAAAACAGTCACTATAAAACATTTGATATTTTCCACATTCATATATTACTGGGTTTTTTTTTTTTTTTTTTTTTTTTTGTGGTACCAGGGATCGAACTTGGGACCTTGTGCTTTCAAGGTTTCAAGGCAGGTGGCGACACCACTGAGCTAAATCCCTGGCCCCTATTTTCCACATTCATCCCTGACAAAGATAAAGGGATTTTTTTTCCTGTAGTTTTTTTAAACATAAAGGACAAGAAAAATCTAATAATATTTTAATGTAGTTATGGAAGATCAACAAAGTGTGACATCACAATATTTCCCTCAATGACCTTAGGGATAAAAATAATTTCCCTTAAGTATCAGTCTACTGCCACAGACAGTACATTTGAGAAAATACAATTATGAAATTTATGAATCAATTATGATACACCAAAATCTTTCAGATTTAAATAATACTGAAAGTTCTATTAAAAAATCTTTTGGATTTAAATGTAACCACAGTTGGTACATTACTGTTAACCAGGAAGTGGGTTTTAGATCATCTTGAACCAAATTAAGTAAAAAAATTTAGAAAATAGTTTGTATTTTTTTGCTCAGGACTGAGGCCAGGACTTTGAACATGCTAAACATGCACTCTACCACTGAGCTAAATCCCAAGCTTCCCAAAATAATCTTTTTCTATACTATTGCACTGAACAGAAGTATATATAGGGATGGTTAGAAAGACTATAATTATCATGCTGGCATTTCTTTATAACTTAATTTCAAATTATGGCACTAGTATTGATTAGTATTACTTTATATACATAGGATATATATACAATATCTAAAGTTGATTCTCAATTTTAAGTATGAATCCATTTCCTCAATATGGCAAACAAATTTTATCCTATGTTTAAAAAACTCCCAATAAACTACATACTATTGCAACATTTTTGCAAACTAGAAGTCAGTTCTAAATTGCTATTATATGGCTTATTTCATGCATTCTTGAATCTCCCTCTGACATAAAACTTTATAGAACATTCTGTATTTACAGGGTAGAAAATGCCAAGAAAGGCAACATTGGAAATAAATGGAAGAAAAAAACTATTCAGATACTGTAATGACTTTGCTACTGTAGAAGTATATATTTCATTGTGTTGAACTGAGAGCCACTCTGATAAAAATTGTTTGCTGTAACTATTAAAGTCTACAAAAAACCCATATATATAAATGTATTAAATTAATACTGCTGCCATTATTTACAGGCAAAAATACTCTAGAGTGTATGTCTCTAATGGATCTAAAGGCAAAAACAGTTTTTGAAAACTGGAAAAAATTAACAGCACAATATAAGCTTCATGTTCAAATTCATATTTTTATTACTATTTAAAAGTCTTAAATAAGACTATTAATAATACTTAAATAGGACTAGTAATAAGGATGTAAGTCTTGTTTTAAACATTGTGTAGAATAAATTAATAAGAATGCTAATACATTAAAAATGACGCCAATAGAGCCTGGACTTGGCTGGTGTGGGATCCTTTACTGACTATCTCAGAATGTGAAAATACAAAAAGAAATTTTAGATTACAAATATGAAAGGCTCCAGCTGGTAAACAATTACAACATTAAAACTGAATAACCTTTATAAATCTAAGAGGAAAGTTAGTTCAAATGTCCAAAAATAATGATGTACTTTTCAATTGTGAAATTTATGACTTGATAAGTATTAATCATATTTATTTTAATATGGTCTGATATTTTATCAGAAATTCTCTACTGTTAAACAATGACATCACTAAGTGTACTTAGTTTCTTTTTGCTGTTCATAAGTTTACTTTCAATATCTTTCACCTTCTTTCTTAATGTCAAACTGATTTTTAGATGGTGTCTGTCCATTAAAGCAAATCTCACATTTGATCTTATTTTCAAAAGATTCAACCTAGTCTGATGTGATTTCTCTTTGGTAGGTCTTTTATATTAATTGAAAGGGACCTAAGTTTTTTGGTAAAATTATTTTTTAATGGCAAATTAATGATGGCAGGAATAGAAGCTTTAATTTTATTAACTAAACCTCAATTGAGAATTACAGTAATTTCTTTCCCAAATAGATGTTAAAAAAAAGTGCTGTACCTTTTAAACATTTAATATAAAGAAAATGTATTTAATATAAAGAAAATTTGAAGGTTTATTATGAGTAACTTTAGATTATGTTCTCTTTTTCCTGCTTCCCTTTGAACACCATTATAATAGTCATCTTTGTATTTCAGGTGCCTAGTACAGTGCAAGGTGCACAGAGAATAACCATTTAGTGAGTTAACATATTAAAAAACAATGCAACACATTACAAAATACAAAGACACACCACTTCAGTTCAATAGTACTATTCTTTCATGCTGAGAAACAAACAAACAATAAAGGGTCAATATAACAAGGTGTAACTAGTTTCAGCCAAGGGGTTCTATTATTAGTTATTTTAATCCCCAAACCGTGTTAGTGTTTCATGCAGACCTGGATTAGTATCATTTTAAAAAAAATTTAGTGACAATTTCTGAAATGTTTAGTATGAACCAGGGAAGTGTTAAATTTGCTTGCTGCCTGAGTTATAAGCTTAGAGCTTGCTAATTTTGAAAAAAGGAAATGGGAGGAGAACAGAGGGGTGTTTTGGTTGACACTTTGTCTTACCTTCAGATAAACAGAACTGATATTTAATGATCTAAAGAGGGAAAATAAATGAAACAATCATAAGGAGTGCAAGATATTACAGAATAGGAAGGCCATGAGTCATTTATTTTCTTAATGATTTCTTCAAAATTAGGTAATTGTATTAATGCAGTACCCTCTTAATCTTTAAATATTATAACATAACTTACTATATTAATTACTTTTAAATGTAGATCAGTTTAGCTTTTCTGAGAGAGAGAGAGAGAGAGAGAGAGAGAGAGAGAGAGAAATGAGATTGAATATTCTTGGCCATAAAATTTGATCTTCTAAAGTTGAGAGTGCATGTTCAACTTGTGTTTTTCAGATACTTCAGTAACAAACCCATGAGACTTAGGGTTATTACTAGTTCAGATAAAATGTGGTGCTATTATTTTTATGAAGATTGTTGTCTTTTTAAGGAACCATGTTTAGGTAAAAGAAAATATAAATCAAATTTATAGGCCAAATTCAAATAGTATTTATATTTCAGCAATCAGAATTTTATTCAACCAAGGTTTTAGAACAAAAGGGTACTGCATTTCAAGTTCCAATCACAACAAGTAACTAATACCTTCTTTTTATCTTACCGGCATCAGATGGTAAATGATGGTAGGAAGCTGGAGAAAAAACCTGTGCTGCAAAATCTTCAAATGTTGTTGGTTCTAAATGGTGCTGGACAATTGTTTGCAGGTAACGTGCTCTCTCCTCATAGCTGATTGCCTTCTGTTAAGGATGAACTTAAATGCAGCTTACACTGGAAAGGAAGAGGTCTCAGCCAAAAGGACTACTATAGTTTCTAGAACATTACTTCTTAATAAATCATTCACTAATCATTCTTATATTTGATTAAAAGTATGGCTATTTAAAGCTAAAGATACTTAATATAAGTTTACTCATGATACCACTCACTATAAATTTCAGCTTACCAGGGAGACATTTATTAGAAAATAATTAGAATACTAAACTTCTGAAAGAGAGAACAGTTTATTTAAGAAAGGATTCAACAGCTATCAGTCAGCCTAGGTGCCTCTTGTTAATCAGCTTCCATCAGCAGATTTACTCTCAAAGCCACACAATAAATATTATGAGGCTTCTTAAAATACTATGTCCAAAACTCTGTATTTTTCATTTGTAAAGACTTATTGTGCAAAATTCCTGCATATCTTCTTCGTTTTCTAAAAATCCCTGCAATTTCTCAACAATTGCTCTCATTTTGAATGGAAGAGTACTGTTGCTATAATCCTCGAATAACTCCATGTGGTTAAGATAAATACAGAGCTGAATCTGTATGTCAGGAAAAAATACCCAGTCAATTATAACACTGAAACAAGCAGGAATATTTGCAAAGAGTCCACAGGACTCCTAAATACTGTCTAACAAAGCATCTACAGGGCACTGACACTGACAGAAAAATACTGTACTTCCTTTTCACCACATTTTCTTCTCTGATATTATTGACAAGCAACCAGTACCTTGAAGTGTTGTTGCTTTTGAACAACCCACTCCAGGCTTCCTGTTTCAGCAGGTCTGATTGTGCTGTTAGCACAGAGAGGGCGAGAAAGAGAGAGAATATTTCTGTTGTTCAAGAAAGCAACTATGGAAATGGCTGTCAAAATGTAGAGCAGCAGGCAGCAACATACAATTATCAGGAAAAACTCACATGCTGACTTCATGTCATATAGTTCCTGAACTGAGAAATCAGTTAACCTTTCTTCTACAACTTTTAAAAGTTTTCCTGCTGTACTCAGTGTGCTATGTTGACATTTAAATAAGGATAATAAAAAAAGTACAGAAAGATTTAAATAAGGATAATAAAAAAGTCTATTGGTTCTTCTGTCACTGACTTTTTCTAAAACTCATTTTAATGTTTCCTTCTCAAAATACCTTACCTTTAAAAAATTGCCATTTATTATAGCTGTATAATTATAGAAATTATACACTAAGTCTATACAACTCAGACTAAGAAAAATAATTTGAGAGGAAGACAATTTAAACTGTTAATTCAACTGGAGATACTATTGACAGTTACATTTATAGAAGTTAGTTAATTAAGAAGGAAAAGTCTAAGAATTAAAGGTAAGACTATAGCATATTCATTATGAATTTGCCTTTGATTTTGATATCTTTTGCCCTTTAAATGGTTTGTGTACTCTTCTTGTATTACAATTTATTTTATGCATCAAATATTGAATAACTTGAATTCCAATTCCCTGCAATCCATTATTTTCAATTCTGTACACTGGGGTTAAACTTCAAAAGAATTTTACTTCTGAAATGGGTAGCAACAGGACAACATGTTATATTAAAATGACTGGTGGTAAGGATTTTATAGAAGGATAACATAGTCATTTTTGAGTCCAATTTAACATAGAAAAGTAATATAGCACTCTTTTAAAGAAGGTATATGGTTATAATGGAAGAGGATGAAACTGATGGTTCAATCTAAATAATACCACATATCTCACAACTTGTTGGAAAGTACTTTTTTCATTGGGGGAGATTCACAGCTGCCGAATTTTCTGCAGTTAATAGAGTCCTTTGATTCACAGCAGTGCCCCTTGTACAAAAAATACTGGCCTTTGTGTATTACCAGAAACTAATTTTCTATTTGGCTGAAAAGGGAAAAATGGGGTTATTGCTTCTCCCTCCTACAGAGCTTTTCATTATGCCTGATGCACTCAACTTCTAAGCTCTTCTGAGAAAAAAAAAATAACTGAAGAGGCAAGAGGTAGAAAAATGAGCTTGTTAGCACATTAGAAGTGAAGTATCTTGGTGGGCCCTAGAAATTCCCAGTGGTGTGTTAACTTATCACTCTATGCATGCTGGCACTGATAGTCTCCCAATTGATCACTCTCTTTTCGCACCAAAGGTGCTGCCAGGAAGCAAAGGCTGAAGGCCCACAGGAGAACAGTCTGCTATCAAAACAAGCTGTTTTTAAAAGTCTGCTTGAATGGGTAAAACGCTTCATGAAAAGTAGGGTGGAGACACCTACCTGCTTTGAAAATGCTCTACTTTCAGAGGGCCTATAAATGAAATATTTTACTTTATCTTATTATATTTAGAGTTTACACAAAAAATTAGGCAGAAAGGAAATGTTATTATTTAAAACAAGGACACTTCCAATGTAGTAAATTTATCAGTGCAGAAAAATGATTATCTAAATAAAATAGATTTTAAAGAGTAACTTTACTTTGCTGTATAAAAGGTTTATAAAACTAAGAAACCCTAATATACAGGTGAACAAAACTAAAATTATCCAGATATAGCATTTTTATTTTATATAAAAACACAAGGTGTTTAATAAAATTACAATAAATCTCATTAGTGAAATATTTCTTAAGATGATTTTTAAAAAGTTCAGGTCTAAGTGGCAGAGTAAAGGGAAATAACCATTAATGGTTGATTTTTAAATGAAAAACTAGCACTCATCACATATTAACACAGGCTAACACCAAAGTTTCTTGTAGGGGATTAACTTCAGAAAACACTGTTAGCTTGGTAAATAATTACTGTCTAACTAACTCACCTTTGAAAAGCTACATGTTCTTTATAATTTTCTAAGTTTGATGTAGTCAAATAAATAACAAAAACAAACTAACCCAATGCATGGTATATGTGCCTTTCCTTTTTTTTTTTTAACTTCAGGAAACATACTAAGGAGCTATAATAAACTCTAAGTACTTAAAACCATAGCCCTAGGTCACAAGGTACTTCTGTGATTGTAATGATTATAAACTTTCACATAAGAGCTGTTATCATCTGCAATTGTAACCAGAATCTAAAGTAGTTAATTCCTATATGTCCTTATAATAGGTGAGATGGTTACTCCTTAACTTAAAAGGTAGCACTCTAGGGAAGTTATTAGTACCTACAAATTGAGTGGAATACACAAACTTGATGGCTAGCAACAAGAGGATAACTCAAGCTATATTCCTGTTGTGAGTGTTGCCAATACCATGAAACTTTAAAAAATTGGAATGGTTAAGATGATAAAAAGGATAAGGTAAACTAGCAAAATATTCAAAGCAAAAATTTAAAATACATATTTAAGTTGAATTGAGATGGTTTCTGTTATAAATTTAAAACTCAAGCTAAAATTAGCTATAAAAACATTTGATAAGGGAGACTTTTAGCTGGTAGGAATCTTTAATACAGAACTAGCCAATCAAAGGAAATAACACACAGGTGCTGCAATCACAGCAATATAATTATCCACTAATCCTCTTTCCTCCTTTCTGCAAAAGCAGAAAAGGAGGAATATTACTATTCTAAAAATAATGAAGAGAATAAACATTCTCTACAAGAGAAATAGTTTAATCTTCATTAACTTAACATTATTATGCATTTTAAGTAACTTTAATTTTAAACTTCAAGAGCAGCTGTTAAGAAACTGGGGTTCAATTTCAGGCTGGTCCTGGAAAGGTAAGTATGAATTCTCTTTGCCACAGTTTATCTGTATATTAAATGGGGATACCACCAACTGCTATTTACTTCATTGGGGTGTTAAAGAGAAAGGATATAAATACAGGGTAACCCAAACATGCCCCTCCATCTGTGCTGAAAATAGTTTATTTTGAGGCTTGGCTCACATATCTGTAAATAGCAGATGCTGTCTCTAGGAGGACCGTTTTCAATGTCAGATAAAGAAATATATTCATGTGCAAGAACTCTGATAATATTGGCAATATTTCTAATTTGTGATATGTTCACAGGACTTTGGATTTTTTTTTATGTAAAGAAACTGATTTTCTCATGGGGAACAGGTACTGCAGAAGGTTAAGCAGTACCAAATATTTCACCTTTATTAACATTTAGGGAGAATAAACAAAGGGAGATTTGGTTTTAAAGGAGCAACAACCCTCATTCTCCACAGTTCTCTTAATCTGGTAATTCGCAACTGTTTTTGATGTTAGAAATGGGAACACTTTCAGCCTTATGATCACCAATTCCATGGAACATTCCAGTAGGTTGTATACTTAGCTCAAATGTGATTTATAACTATCCTGAAACGGAATTTGTATGTTTATATATATAAATACATATTATACACAAGAATGAATATAAAGTATAATTTTCACTAAAAGGAATATGAAAAATTATAATTACAGGGAGCTAGCAAAGATCTATATCATTATTTTACTGTTCAGGGTTAATGTTTTATTTCTTAAACAAGAAAAATCTATTGATTTTTTTAAAGAAAAAGCAAGAATGAAATTTTGTACTTGTGCTCTATGGCAGTTTTAGGGATTTAAGGCCTACTCTGCAACTCTTTAGTAAGCATTTAATTTAGTAAGCATTTGCTATAAACTTTATTTCTGTGGCTTCTTTGTAGTTTTAACATGTAGGAATTTCATGTCTCTTTTTTGTATAGAAGATTCCAAGAATGGTGGTCACAGAAGAGGGAGAATTTCAATAATAAAAACTTAGTAATTTTGATTATTGACTTACATTTGTAAGCTATGTAATTTGTGTAGGTGTTGAAGAAATAAAGCAAATACATTGTTTCTGCTCCTATGAGATTATTCTCTCCACAAGTTTAACTGCAAAATGGACAATTAAAATTTAATATAAACAGAATTATTGGATTACCAGACTCTGAAGTACAATAGTAACACTGCCCCTAAAATGAAGAACAGGAACTATTTCTTAAGAAATTACAGATTACTGGGAGAACAAACATGAGGATAGAGGCTTTCTGAAGGTGGGGTAGGAAAACCATCAAAGCCAATTTGAAGCTACCTTATTTATGAGAAAGAGTTTGACTTCGTCTAAGCCTTCGATCTTGCTAACCTTTAAAATTAAAAAAAAGTAAGGTACAATGTATAAATATGTCAGGTGTAATATTATGACAAAATTGATAATTCCTTAAATGTTCATACTATAATTGATTAAAGAGAAAGTCTATAAATGTCAAAAGTAATTAGAACTCATTATAATTCAGCACAACATTTTTCGCTTATTGCGACAATTTTTTTTAAAATTTAAAAAATTTCATAAATTCTACAATAGTATGAGGCAATGAGTTTTTGTTACATTAATTTAAGAGGCATCCACACAGAAAAATCTTTGAGACAATCTGCACAGATAAAAAAAAACAAATGGTCGGGCGCGCGCGTGCTTGCGGAGGAGGCGGGTGGGAAGGACAGCGAGATCCCGAGGTGAGGCTCCCGTGCCTGTCCCCGCCCTGGCTCCAGCGCCCACCAGGTTGGCCCAGGCCAGCCACGATCCAGGCAATCCTCATTTTAAACCACGGCAAGCCGCGGCTCTCCAAGTTCTGTGAAGATACACAACAAATCATCAGGGAGACTTTCCATTTGGTATCTAAGAGAGATGAAAAAATGTTTGTAATTTCCTACAAGGAGGATTTTGGTAATCAGTCTTAAGCTGTGTAATTTACTGTGAGCTATGGAGTTAAATCTAATTAATTGGAGGATCTGACAACAAACTGACTTATAGACATTATGCAACACTATATTTTGTCTTCTGTGTGGATTCTTCAGAAAGTGAACTTGGCATTTTAGATTTAATTCAAGTGTTCGTGGAAACATTAGACAAATGTTTTGAAAATGTCTGTGAACTGGATTTAATTTTCCATGTAGACAAGGTTCACAGTATTCTTGAGGAAATGGTGATGGGGGGATGGTATTGGAGACCATCATGAATGAAATTGTTACACAAATTGATGCACAAAATAAACTGCAGAAATCTGAGGCTGGCTTAGCAGGAGCTCCAGCCCGTGTTGTATCAGCTGTAAAGAATACGAATCTTCCTGAGATCCCAAGGAATATTAACATTGGTGACATCTGTATAAAAGTGCCAAACCTGCCCTCTTTTGAATAAAATATAAAACAGGCCACTCCCAGGAAAAATCCAGGGGGAAAAGTCATCTAAGTTTACCATACAGCTGTTTACCAAAAATGGAGGAGGAGAGTCTTAACTTTTGCTCTTGGATTTAAGTCAAGGTACTGTATAGAAGTTGTGTAAAATCAGTATGAAAGTTCGATGTTGCTTTTCTTGCTCAGTGATTTTAAAGAAATTGTAAAGTTCCAGTGTGATTTTTTTTTTTTCGGTACTGGGGATTGAATTCAAGACCTTGTGCTTGCGAGGTAGGTGGCGGCACCACTGAGCTAAATCCCCAGCCTTTTTTTTTTCTTTTTTAAACTGCATTCCTATGCCCACCTAAGGCATGCCTCTATGTATTAGCTATTACAGTATTTTGAAAGTGAGGTATTTCTTTAATTATGTACAACCCAAAGTGTTGGATTTTTTGTATGGATCACAAGTGTAGCAGTCCTTAATTTATTCTGCTGTTTGTCATAATTGTTATTTAAACCAAGTATGTATTACATGAAAACATTATGACCTTTTCCTTAGTTTAAATACATTCAAAGGTAACTGGATTTCTAAAGCACCTTTCTGTTTGGCTGATACCTACTTTAGCAATAATTTTTTTTACTACCCTCTGACTCAAAAAAAGTAAATAAAGGTATATTTTATCACTATTAAAAAAAATCAAATGAAGGGTAATTTTACACCATATTGGCCAGATTCATGAAACTGCTGTGTATATTATAATAAAGAGAATATCCTTGGAAAATACTTTGAAAAATTTAAATATAGATGTTCCTCAACTTACAATGGTGACATCTTTTGATAAATCTGATTCAAGTTGAAAATGCACTTAAATCACCCTACCTACTGAATATTATAACTTAGCATTGCTGTGTTCTATAGAGTATAAGTTGTTTGCCCAATAATCACTTGGCTGTCTGGGAGTTGCTCAAGATTGCGACAGAGTATTGTAATGTATACTGTATGGTATGTTGCTAGCCCAGGAAATGATCAAAATTCAAAGTATGGTTCCTACTGAATGTGTATTGCATTCACACCATATAAAGTTGAAATATAAGTCAAAACATTTCAAATTGGGGACTGTGTGTATTTAAGTTTTTAAAAAGGCTATATTGAGAAGGATTAAACGAAGACAAGGTATCATTTGAGAATATTTAGAATAGTATAAACTAGAGGAAGGCTGTATCTACCAATATTACTTTCACAAAACTTAGTGAAGTCAGAAAAATGTTTATTCAGCAATAATCCTCGCCTCAAGAGTACAGAAATTTGCTTGGAAAAACAAAACTGCTGATGGATGGAGTTGGGACTACAACCTTGATCTTTTTTTTTTTTTTTTGGTACCAGAGATCGAACTCGGGTTCTTGCGCTTGCGCAGCAGGTGACGAAACCACTGAGCTAAATCCCCGGCCCCAACCTTGATCTTTTTTTTTTTTTGTACCGGGGATCAAACTTGGGACCTTGCGCTTACGAGGCAGGCACCGGAACCACTGAGCTAAATCCCGGCCCCCTTGATCTTTTAATTAACAGTCAAGTGCTCGTCTAGATCCAATGATTTACATGTTATGTGGAGGAAAATGGGGTATTAGCATGTTAGTTATTTCTAAGATGGTCAAAACAATGACTATTAGCTTGAATTCAATGACTGGCAAGTTCTGAATAATGTTTATAGTGCCATATGTCATTATAATTTAATTACTACAGTAAGTCCCTGCACATTCTAAAATAAAGATGTTCTAAAACAAGTCATTTAGCATTTTAGTTTTAAAGGGCATGCAGTATCTTTAAATAATCTGAGACAGTATCATTGTGCAGTCTTGCCTAATGAAAAATGAGAATTTTATTGAGATACATGGGTGGATATGTTTTCAAGTACACTTTCAAGGATTTGATGCTATTAGGTTGTTTTTGGGTACCGGGGATCGAACTTGGGACCTTGCGCTTGCAAGGCAGGTGCTGGAACCACTGAGCTAAATCCCCGGCCCAATGCTATTAGTTTTAAAGTAGTAGATTTCTTGAAATATACAGTGATTATATATCCTATGGACTAGTAGACATTGCTCATTTATAAGATAAAAATAAACTATACTGCCTATCTTACAAAGCAAGATCTGGAAAATTAATGATCTGGCAGGGGGAGAATTTCTTTCCTACTATAACAAATTTATTCAAGAAATATGGAGTCTAGTTCATATGCAACAAAAATAAAATCCTAAACAAATAGCACAAACCTTTGTATTAATATTTACTTATACCATATTAGAAATTCTTCTGAAAGTCTGCAACAGGTTATGACAAACTATTTTTTTGATTTATATGATGAAATTCTTTAGTAGCTGATACTATCTACACTATGAAGGAAAAGCTGTGATTTGTCAGAGCAGACAAAGCTGGGCTTTAATCCATCCTTTTAACCATATTGCCAAGTCTATATTGTTTTCACTGCGTCTCAATTAGGAGACAGGCAGAACACCTGGTACTTCTTTATCTAAGTCCCATGGGCTGCCAGATGACTCAAAATCCATAACAGGTGCTAGGGCAGTGTGAGGATACCCCTGTTATTGAAAGCTGGAGTTGAATAAAATTTGTACCATATGTAATTGCTCATAAATCAGTCAATTATTAAATGACAACATTAAAAAGTTGACAAGCCCATTTCTACCAAAGTTCATGTAAATACATTTTAAAAGATTAACCTTAAATAGGCTTAAAAATTTAAACCTACCTAAAGGCTCTAAAAATCTTTCTTGGTTTAATAATCTAACAATCACTGGTGATTTCCAGAAACTCTAACATGATTATAAAATGTGTATGTATCCATCCCACTTTCATGAAAGTTGAATGAAGCAAAAAATCTAAAAGAAAAACTAAGTTTTCTAGATTTCAAATGTAATGAAATTATAATTTTGTACATCCTTGATAAGACCTACTTGAAAACATTATCATTAATTTAGTAATGAGGCTTTCTTAGTACATAAATGCTTCACAATCACTAGTATTAGAGTACAAGTTTAAAAAACAGTGGGGAGATACACAATTGTTTTGTGCTGTTCCTTTTAGGAACAAAAATTTCAAAACATTAAAGCTGAGGAAACAAATATATCAGTTTGAACTAAATACTAAACTTAGACCCGTAAGAAGAATGTGAAAAAGAAAGAACCAAATAAGTGAGATTTTACAGTGTACAATTACTTAAGTATTATCTCTACCTAAATGTGCACTAACTTAATTAAATTTTGTTTAAATGCTGTAATTATTGAGAATACAAAAAAAGTGATTTTATTATCATAGTAAGTAGAAACAAAGTACTGCAAACTGTCATTTAAGACAGTGTCATAGAATCTATGATTAGGAGAATATTGGCTTAAACTAATGGACTATATGCCCCCAGGGAATGATAGGCTTAGACACTGGACTTTAACATCAAAATCTATCCATTAATCTTGACTTAAATATAATCTATTCTGCAGTAAAAGGAAGAATGGGCATTCAATGAATTATTGGTTTTGAAATACTGCAGTGATGTATTTACTAAATCACTTAAGGGGATATGAGGAGGTAGAATACCAGTAAATTTTAGATTTATTAATTTTACAAAACATGCATTTGACTTTCCCCAAATTCAGCAAGAACATCCCATTTATTAAAAACTTAGATTTAAAAAGTTTTCTTAAAGTCTTTCCCTGATCTTATATAAACGCAAGGTGCATAAATTACAATACTACCATATAATTTAGTTAACTTAATTTCAGCTGGAAAAAAGAATCATCTGTGGAAATATACTGTGCGGTCAGGATCCCTAGAGGCTGAAAATAAGCTTTAATTAAAAAAATGGTAGATCATTGTTTCTTTGCATCAGAATGACTGCTTGCTGACAGGGCTCATCAGAAGTAAATGGAAAGGCCAAGAGGAGTGCTTATACAAATATCAAGGCATACAATACTTCATCAGAAAGAAAACAACCCTCACTCATTTAAAAGATATCCAAAGCTAGACATAATTCAACAAGATAACTATGTATGGCTAAAATGATTATTGGTTACTCATTTAAATGATAAATACAATATTGAACCTTAAGATGTGCTAATTTATCTTTGGCATATTATTTTAGCATTTGCAACTGTTACACAAAGTTAATTTACATTTTTATACTAATACAGCTAATATGTATTGCAATGCCATTGGGGAATTCTAAAAAAGTGTAAAGGAAATTAAACCAAATTCATAACCTTATTTGATATGTTAATTATGGAGGTTTTAATCTGCTTCCTCTTATTTAATATTTTTAAAATGGAGAGAAATACATTATTTTCATCTAAACATAAAGAATATAAAGCAAAGCTCACATTTTCTCTGCTATAACCTAGTGGCTGAAAATAGATAATGGCATGTTAACAAGAGATTACTACAGGTGGTTACTTAAATATATTCATTTCCTTTCTTTTTGATGGTAGTTATGTGGTAAATGAAAGTCAACACTCCTATCTAGAAAGTAAATGTAGAAACATCAGTTCTACAACAGCTATTTTTATTCCTCCTCTTTTCTGAACAGCAATTAGTAAAGCAACCCCTTCCCCTCCTCCCTAGCTGTCAAGCTGTTGAGAGCAGTTTACAACTTGACAATGGTACCATTGTGAATGCTCTCTGGGCTTCCTTCCCACAGAGAGTTAAATGGGCAGTTCCTGCTGCCCATGATTGGTGTCCAGTGAAATAATACTCAAGAGCCAGGTTTTATCAGCTTCACGCCAAAGAAGTGAAGCCAGGGAACCCAAGCCTTCATATCATGCTGGACCATATGCCAACCCTGATGGCCCCAAAGGTTTATCACTAAGAATCAGGATCCATCATGTCCCTTGTGAAATTTCACTTCACATACCTTATGTGAAATGCAAAGCTTCACTAAAAACCGAACCTTCTTTACAATTGGCACGAACAGATGGACAGTAACAGTGGTTTGGCAAGCAAAAGTTAAGATTTAAATAGGCTGTATTTTAGTGTTTGAGAGGAAAAGCAGTTAGAAGAAAATGTGATCTATGACCCATAGTTTAATTTTAATTCTATTATTGAGTTACTAAACATTCAATATAAAAAACTCTTATGGTTAGTAAAATAAAAGGACTTAAAAGCACTTCAATTCCTATGTCAAAAAAGTTAAAAGACCGATTTAAGCTTTCTATCCTTTATTTTTTGTTCTCTGAAACCCCCAAGTAGCATCTGAATCTAGTTGTTTTTATATTTAAACAAAGACAATAAAATTTGCACATTATGTAGTAGGTGTGCTGAATAATAACATGAGTATCAGTGCACTTTCATCACTAACAAAACACTGGGTTTAAAAAAAAATCCCCATTCTTGGATAGGTGAGAAGTTAAACATGGAAGTAGAGAAACATCAAGTTTGGCTGTTCTTAGAGAAAATAGTTTGCTCTTATCCTGATGGAGTTCTCTATCTTCCTTCTGGCATGATGTGGTATGTATGACCCAACTGTTTACTCTACATTGGATTTGACAAAACAGATAAAATGGTGGTAATGCTTTCTTTTCCTTTGTTTTTTTTTTTTTTTTTGCCATGAAGTCCAATGTACTGTAAAATAGGATGAAAGCACTTCACTTATCAATAATGTGTTAAAGTAAAATAATGTATAAAAGCACTATAATGAAGAAAAGCATCTTTTAGGAAAAGTGTAAAAGGTTGTTAAGACAAGAATCTTCCATGAGTACACCATAAAAAATTTAAAAATCTCAAATGTTCTTTTAATGATGGCAAATATTTAAAAAATGGCAAGTACATGTAATTGTTATCAAACATCTAACCAGGTGCAGTGGCACATTCCTGTAATCCCAACATTCCGGGAGGGTGAGACAGATGCATCAAGAGTTTGAGCCCTGCATGTACAATATAGTGACTTAGTGAAACCCTCTATCAAAAAGAAAAGAAAAAAATACTGGGAAAGTGGTTCAGTGTGAAGACCCTGGGTTCAAACTCCAGCACCACAAAGCAAAACCACCAAATATTTAGAGACCTTCTTAGTCTTATTAAGAACAAAATAATACTGGCTACTACTGCTATTAGCCAACTCAATGAAAATAAGCTTTGTTTGGAAGGGCTTCTCTAAAAAAATTTTAAAAAAATGATAAATTCAAACTAAATGGTTTGCTTTACCACAGGTAAAAAATACACAAAAGGAGATGGATTGTCAGTTTAGATGCCGGCTACTGTATTACTGTTAGAAGCACTAGAAAATCAAGTTTACATTGCTTTTCTTTCTGCTTGACTATAGTATCTGGTTTTGATCTGTTTCTTGTTCTTCATTTGCCACACTACTCTTCTGTCTGCCTTACATCACTCAGTAGTATGAATCCCCCTCTCCACCTTTTTGTGGTGCTGGGAATTTCTTGACCATATATTTTTATGCCTCCATGCCCATTTCCTATCCCTGAAAAACTTCCCTGACCCTGCTTGTCTCATAGAATCCCATGTGTCTTTGAAGTAGTTACCAGAATAGTAGTTACCAGAATAGAATTGGTAAAACCATTCCTAATTTTCCACCTGTCTCCTATCTGCTCCCACTTAACATTAAACACCTTTACTGTCTTACTTT
>NW_004624838.1:1164489-1244603 GCF_000247695.1 Heterocephalus glaber | reverse complement strand
TTATTTATTTTTTTGGTACCAGGGATCGAACTCGGGACCTTGTGCTTGTGAGGCAGGCGGCAGAACCACTGAGCTAAATCCCCAGCCCGAAAAGTTATATTTTTGATCATGGTTTCAGAGGCTTCTGTGCATGGTCACTGGGACTCTGAGTGTACTTTTATCTTTATTCTTTCCCTCTTTTTTGATTTACTCAGCCCAAGCTCACTGTGCAGAGGCAGTTTCTCTCCCATTCTTCATTTTTGCTTTCTTGAATAAACTTTGCTGCTTTTTGCCTGGTTCATTCAATTCTTTGTTCAATGTGAGAAGCTGGAATCCGACTCCAAAAAGAGAGGTGACTAACTCAGAATCCGGTAACATCTAGGTGGTGAGCCACACTTTATGGAGACTTTCTAGAGCTATCCAATGACAAGTTTAAGGCCAGCCTGAACTACACAGTGAGATCCTGTCCCCAAAATAATAAATAAATAAATAAATAGTGATAAACAGCTCAAGGTGGGCATGAATTTGTGATCCTCCTGCCTCAGCCTCCCAGAGTGCTGGGATCACAGGTGCGCACCACAACACCCAGCTAATCCATCCTTTCTCAATGTGTTTCACAGTAAACACTACTGCATACATATCATGAAAGTAGAGTAGATGCTTAATGTTCTCTTCCTGGTGGGGCAACATATAAAGGCTCAGGGTACATGTTCACCCCAGGTGAGAGACAGTGAAAGGTCTAAAGGTATAACTTCCCAGCCTTGGCTTTGCCACCAGACAGATGGATCCCCTGAACTTTTATTTTTTCTGATCTGTAAAATGGGAAGGAGGGAGGGATGGGGAAGAGGAGGAGCAGGAGTACTGCCTTACTTTGTATGTATCATCATTGCTGGACTCTCATCCATGTAGACTTTATTCATTCACTCACAGGGCTGTCCTTTTCCACAAAACTATGCTCCTTAAAAGCACTGGTTCTTTCTATCCCTAGCTTTTCTCTTCATAGTGCCTCCCATTTAAAAGGTAGACAATTAACTACCTGGTGAATAAATGATCCAAAATTGCTTAGCAATGTTGCTAAACTTAATTCTTAAGTTTGTCATTAGCACATTAAATTGTTGGTAGTACTACCCAAGTACTTTGTAAATATCTCTAGAATTAAAACAGTATTAAGAGGAGTAGAAGTTGGCTACATACTGAAGTCATTTTTGTGAATTACCATAGTTTAAATACAGGAAAATTATTACTGACCTATATTAGTAAATCTTTTAAAAAGTTTGTCTCTAAAGAACCTTAAGAAACAATGTATATACTTTATTATCACCATAAATTTATTACATAGATTTATACGTATTGCTTTTATATCTTTTTGAAAGATAGATTTACTAGACCAAAACTTATACCTCCAAAGATATGCAATAAAATATTCCCCCAGTGATTGTAAGGAAGCCCCTAGAAAACAGTATCATCAACAGGCATGTAACTGGCAATCATTGAAAAGAATAGCTGAACCAATTAAAACTGATATAGTAAAGAATATCTCAGTCATTGTAGAATTGCTATATCTAGGGGTCATTTAAATAATTACTCTGCATAAACAGACTATGAGGCTTGGCAGCAAAATACAGGCCAATGAATTAAGCACAGCAAAAACTGCTTTAAAAGTACTACCCAAGTACTTTGTAAAGACTCATATGTTCCAATTAGAGATTGTTAAATAAGGTAAATAAGGTAAATAAGAATGTCTACTCTTGGAGAGATCTTATAATAAGGATTACTATCAACGGTACAACAGCTGCAAGCATTTTAAACTTAAAATTGTAAGCTGCTACAAAAGATGGATTTGGGGTCTTTTCATAAAAAAATCCATGCTAATAATAAACTTGCTAATCCATAATCCATGCTAATCATAAACTTTAAAAACATACATAATTAAAATACAAGTGAAGTTTTAAAGTACACTGGCAAATGACAGGAAGTTTTCTTTTAAAGAAAAAAAAATGAATAGGAAAGCATCCATCCACCCTTGTCCTATTATAATAAATTACTAGCCACCTATTGGGCCAGGCACTGTGCTGGAAGAGGATAAGACTTGTTAGTATGTGCAAACATATGGTAAATAGTGTAACAAAATGTTTTGAGGCATCATGAAACAGGAATTTTGCTTATCAAAGATATTGTTTAGTCCCCCAGCCAAAGATACTTGTATTCAGGTCATGAAGAATGGATATATTAGGTAGAAAAGAACAGAAATGAGCATTCTTGGGATAAAAACATGGGCTTGAAAGAAAAGAGCACTCAGAAAATGAGTATGGTTTAGTTGGACATACATAGTGTGTCCTGGTTCAGTGTGATAGGGATGATTGCAAAGATGGGGGAGCTGGGAGGAGTGTAGGTATGTTTGACAATACTACAGTGAGAAGTACAAGGCTGGGTGGGTAAGGGAAAAAGAGTTGCTTGCAGGTAGCCAACAAATATAGACCTGTTTCTTTTAGAATATGTAGGTTTATGTTTTCAAATATTTCCAGGATCAGTGTAAAGAATATCAACAATTACCATGTAGCTACCATTTTCTGAGCACTGCTATATGAGACAGGTTGCTTAGAGCTTCACATGGATGTCATTTAAGCCTTACACCAATCTTGAGTTTGCAAATTAAGGACAGCCCATACTTATTGGTATTATCTTCTGAGAAAATGAACTGTAAAAGACAGTAGATACATAAAATTATGTAGTTTCTCAAGAAACTCATTTTGTACTAACATGAAATGGCAGCAATACTGACAGCCCCCCCCCCGACAGGTTTTATAATGTCCTATCATAATGAAATCATAATGAAAGGCAACTGAATTAGCAGGACCGATCAATTACATTTCATTTAGTTTTGGCTCTCATACTTTTACAACAAGTTCTTTATATTTGAGTAGAACTGCAGGGATAACAAACTATGACTAAATGAAGAATGATCATTGATTTCTGGTAATTTGTCTGATAAAGTTAAACAGAATTCTGGCATTTAAGAAAAAGCCAATATAAACAGATTAGAAAAATGAAGTAATATTGGTTGTGGTAGGAAAGAATATTAAATTTAGGTATAAAGTATACTGTAAAGATGTCATTTAATTGTGTAATATACCTCATACTGTGTATTTCAGATTATATACATAATATACATTCTTTCATTCATACATACATACAAATACAGTCCTAAGCTAGAGGTGGCAAACCTATGGCACACATGCTGCAGCAGGCTATTTGTATCACGTAAGCTCTAAAAGGTTCGCCATCACTGCCTAAACTATAAATTACAAGACCTGTAACAGGTTGAATCCCATCTACTCAATCCTATCTTTTGATTCTGTACTTGGACCTTCTTTTCTTTTCTGGTGGTGGTGGGGTACTAGGGATTGAACCCAGGTCCTTGTGCACGCCAGGCAGGCACTTCGCCACCAAGCCCACTCCTAGGCCTGAGACCCAAATTTTCTACACTTCTTTCCTGATCTTGGACATGCCTGCGTTCTAAAGTATACAGGAAGATTGCATTAGTTTTATGCAATTACTACACCATTTTACATAAGGGACTTAAGCATCCACAGATTTTTGGTATTCATGTGGGTAGGGTCATAGACAAATTCCCCACAGATACTAAGAGACAACTCAAATAGTTATGTATACTCGTTCTTCATTAATCTGAAGAACATGTAATAATCTTTTACAAAAACAGACACAATTCTGTTTTAATTCTAAATGTTGGGGGACAGTGACTTCATACAGGCAAGTTACATGAGCTTATAAACAGAAGTTTGTGTTATAATTCACAAGTAGATATTTGTATTTTTGATGTTAAAATATAAGAATATCTTTTCATTATAAATAAAAATGTATCAAATTTAAAAATGTATGTTTTGGACAAATCCAGATCAAGTTTTCATTGAGGAGAAAATCATGCCTTCTAAAATACAATGCTACACTTAATGTGAATTACAACAGAAATGAAATAGAGGTAGGGTTTGAAAACCACCAGAGTTAATACTTTAATGTTCATAAAAAATGAAAGTGTAAAAAATGTAATAAATTCTGTTATACTTCTGGGTCAGTTATTTTATGCTCAATAAAAGTATCCACTAAGATTCCACAGCATAAATTGTGCTATTTATATAGATCATTAAATACAGTTTAATTTTTGTCCTAGGAACATCTTCTGTAACTATGAATCTAATGTTGTTCACTAAATGAGGACAATATTGATTGTCATATGCTGCCCAAATCGATCATCCTGGCAGCCAGAATTACAGTAATCTGTCAGTATTGATGACTGTCTTTAAGGTTTGAAACCTCCTTCACTTCACTTGTCATCTCTTGTACTACTTGTACTTGAAAAGCATTTTCCATGCAACCTCTGATTTTGTCAGCTAGGTATTTTTTTTTTCCTTCCCCTATTAAGCTCAATTTGTTAGTTAGACCATGCAGCTAGAATTCAATTGCAACACTGGGGAGGAAAACCTGGCAGATTCTGGGTAACCACTGAATTAGAGGTAGTTCAAGTTTGATCTTAGCTGTCATTTATTAGTTATCTAGAAAGAATGTTGGGTTTTTGTCTATTTGTTGTATTAGGAATAATTCTAAAACACACCATGGCCTTAGCCATCATGATGCTACTCTTTAAAAAAATTAAAACAATTATTTGTTTTGATCCTAAAACATTTTGTTTTTTATTTATTTTTTTGGTAACGGGGATTGAACTTGGGACCTTGTGCTGGTGAGGCAGGCGGCGGATCCTAAAACATTTTGACTATCACTTTTGAATGTATGTTTTAAATATGACATTCACATATATATATTGTTTCTTTTTAAATGTGAGTTTAAATGCAGAATTTTTCAGAAGTTAGGGTATATACTCATGTTGAGGGTTCTCAGAGAAAGAAAACCAATAGGATGTGTATAGAATCATCTTATATATCCATGGAAGACTGGTTCCAAGACCACTAAAGATACCAAAATCTGTAGATGCTCAAGTCCCTTATATTAAAATATTAAATATTAATATTAAATAATATTTGTGTGTAACTATATACATCCTGAATATTTTATTTCAGTCACCTCTAGATTACTTAATATAAATGATATGTAAATAGTTGTTATACTGTTATACATTATTAGGGAATAATGACAAGAAAAAATTTCAAACAGTTTCCATCCATAGATCATTGAATTTTACTACATGGATACTGAGATCTGCAGGGCTGAGTGAAATAGTCTGAGTAAACAATTTCCTATACTTTTAAATAAAGTATTCATGTTTACTAATTTCATGTAAAATTATCTTTCATTCTAGAATTTTCTCCAGTACAATACTACTAATCTCGCAACATGATTAACTATTTAAAACGTCATGAAGTAGGCCTGAGACTCCAATCCAACCAATCAACATACCAATCAACCAAACAGAAAAACCAAACTACGAGTATGTAATTACTTGGTGTTGCGTGCAGTTGTTTTATATTGACTGCAACCTTTATGTATAACAATTACTGCACAAAATAATTCAACTTACATTTATTAAACACATCCAAATACATTCTTTTATTTAATCTTCACAACAACTCTGAGATGGCTATTAGCAACTTTTTACAGATGAAAAAAGTGAGATTCAAAGATTCTAACTTGGGTTAGTGGTATGGTTCAGTGATATGGCCTAACAAGTGAATTGTGAAAGAGGCAAAGGTCTTTGCTGAAGCTAACAATGTGAATAAAATTATTTTATCAGGAGTAATCTATCTATTCCATGTAAGATTAGCTTCCTTTCTAGAAATATGCAGGGGGTCATAAACTAAAAAGTACGTTCCAAGAAATAGAGTAAGGGTACAAGGCTTTTACCATTACAATGAAATGAAAATTAGAATTCAAATTTAGAAAAAGTAGATTGGGAAAGTGAGAATTTGTCACTAAGTGTCTTATTTTGTACAAATGATAAAGATAATGTATCTTGGGTGTAGACCTCAAATTCCAAAAAAGGCATGTGGTATGTAGATTTTAAAAATGAAAAATTGTGATCATGGATTGATGAATCAATCACATCTGTGTGAAGTGACTTTCAAGATGTCAGGCCCCAAAAGTAATGGAAATAACCCTGATTTCTGTGTAAGCTCAGTAGGGTTCACAAAAACTCTGAAGGGTCTTTTGAATAATTTCTCCTCAATACTGCCAAGCAATAAACAGACAGCATAATTTTCAAAACAGTCTTCAAAAACACCCTACAAACTGCACAAAGACAAGTGATTTAGAAAATAAACTCATTTTTTCTAGGTTTATTGAACTGAACTTGCCTACTGAAATTTCCTCCCAATTGATAGATCTCCACTGGATTTTTCTGTATATGAAAACTTCGGGGGGGAGGGGGGGGGAGGTGGAGGTCTTGCTCTGTTGCCCAGGCTAGTCTTGAGGTCTTGGGCTCCAGCAATCCTTCTGCCTCATTTGCCCAAGTGGTGGGGATGATGAACAGGCATTTGTTCCAAATTATATTTTTAACAATGCAAGGCTCCTGACTTCTTATCATTTCACTAAAATGACAACTTCAAATCTTAGTTTTTTATCTTAAAGATATATCACAAATAGGGCTGGGGATTTAGCTCACTGGTGCCACCACCTGCCTTGCAACCGCAAGGTCCCGGGTTCGATCCCCAGTACCAAAAAAAAAAAAAGAGATATATCAAAAATAAAAAATGCTATATAAATGTCATTAAGCTATATCAGTGTAACATACTATGATTCACTTGTAATGAATGTAATTAAGCTTTATAGATTTAACATATCATGATCTGTTTGCAATTCTATTTCACAGTGTCAGAAGGTAGAGAAATTACATATGAGTAAGAGTGCTTAACAAATTTCTTCATAAGAAAATGTACATGGCAGATTACCAAGTTATAAATCCATTTCATGTGAAATGGAATGTATCTTTTTAAAGCCTTTAAAAAATCTTAACATTTACAGTTTATTATATAAAAGAAAAATAATGAAATGTTTCTAATCATATAGAAAAGGTGTATGGAAAACCCAAATTACTTTAGAAAGGAATATCAGAAAATAATTTAAAACTTTATGCCTATTTTACGTCAGGCATTGTTTTAAGAGCTTTATGTATGAGTCAGTACTGGTTCTTATAACACCATGAGTTACATATATCATTTATATTTTATAGGTAAGTAAATTGAGGCTCAGAGAAGTTAAATAAAGTACCCAAGGATACACAGTTAAGAAAGGCCAGCATTTGAGTCCAGATAATCTGGCTCCAAAGGCTGTGTTCTTAAGCATTTCGTGTCCTCCCAGACTTCCATGTGTTTGTTTACAATGTTCCCTGTTAGGAAAGCTCTTTTTAACCTCATCAATCTGTTTAACTCTCAACTGTCCTTGTCCTTCAAGATTGGTTTAATCATTACATTTGTCACAAGTATTTCCTGATAGCAGCATCTCTTTTGGCTGAGAAGCTCTTGTTGGAATGCATGCTGAATATACCTTTTTTAAAGCACTACTGAAAACAGTGTTTCTCCAACTAGACTTGAATTCTTTGCAAAGACAGTTTAGGTTATTTCAGTATCTCTAGAACAGCAGACTTCTGGAAAATAATGGGACTGTAATTAATTAGCCCAAAGATTAGTAATGATTAAAAGTATGTAAAAGCAAATACATCATTCAAATCAATCACTGGAGAGGAACTCCACCATCTATCTATCTATCTATCTATCTATCTATCTATCTATCTATCTATCTATCTATTTATTTTGGTACCAGGGATCGAACTCGGGTCCTTGCACTTGCAAGGCAGGCGGCGGAACCACTGAGCTAAATCCCTGGCCCAACCATCTATTTATTAATAAACAGACATTCAAAGGTCTTAACACATAAATATTTACCTTGGAAAGTAGACATATATTATAGTAGAAGCCATGTAGTTAAAAAAAGGATACAAGTTTTGATACAATGGAATCAACGACTTCAGAGCACGGCTTGCATTTATAGCTGTTGCTCGCACCATAATGGGTAGAACCTTCCCATTCACAATAGCACCATCAAAAAGTGGACCAAAGAAGGGAACCTGAGGGAAATGAGAACATAACTTCATATTCAAATAGCAGAAAAACTGTAAAATTAAGAGCAATCAAGACACCCTGCATACAAAAGTGCTTCTGCTTCTTTAGTTCTTTGTTCAGCAAAAATATTATACAAATTCAATTATTTTCTATGATGGATCAACTCAGACTAGGACAATAAAAAATGCCAAATGTCTACAGGGTGTTCATTTAAATTATGCGCTTCATGTAACTGACTAAGTAATTTATATGACCTGCCAATTTAAAAATTTTTGTTTGTTTTTGGTACTGGGGATTGAACTCAGGATGCTTCGCTTGTGAGGCAGGTGGTGGCACCATTGAGCTAAATCCCCGGCCCCTAATTAAAAAATTTTTGTACTTTCAACTGCAGACAAAAATTCAACAATGGCTATATTTATGTATATTAAAAGTGTACCAATAAAACTAATTAAAAAAAATCCAACAATGGAAATAAATTTCGTTTTCTCTAATGAGCAAACACAGGAAAGATACACATTCTTTTTTTTTTTTTTGATACCGGAGATCGAACTCAGGACCTTGCACTTGCAAGGGAGGCAGCGGAACCACTGATCCCCCACTGGCCCAAGATACACATTCTTTTAGGCAGGAAGTTAAATTTTCATTATTTTTATGAGATACAATTTTTACCACAGAACCTAAAATACTCATTACCTAGTTTATTAGAAAAAAAAATCTTATGTTTTGATATTTAAATGTCATTTTATCAGGTGATTAGAAATTTCAAAAGTTATTCTATTTAGGACTGGGGAATCTAACTCGGGGCTAGTGCACTTGCCTTGCATGTGAGGCCCTAAGCTGAATCCCCTTAAGCACACAGACAGGTTATTTTATTTGAATGTTGTTGGTGTAAGTGGTAGATGAAGCCAAGGAAATAAGCTGTGGGTAACCCAACAAGTATTTTAGGCTTTATGGGCATATATTGTCTCCACTGCATACTCTTCAGTTTTGTTTTTTTTTTTTTTTCTATTGGGGATCGAACTTGGGTCCTTGAGCTTGCGAGGCAGCAGAAACACTGAGCCAAATCCCCAGCTTAGTCTTCAGTTTTTTAAAAAAGAAAAATTCTTAAAAATGTAAAAACATTCTTAGCTTGTGAACTGTATAAAATCAGGTATTGGACCATAGTATGTTGACCTTTGGTTTAGGCAAATCCTAGAAAAAAATCCGTAGCTATTGGCAAAATTTGCAATTGAGAACTTAACTGAATTTAACAAATTCTGAAGCTTGTGATCAACTGTCAAAAAGTAGGTCTTCCACTAAAAGAGTTCAGCTAAAATTTTTTAAAAGGAAAGAACACAATAAAATATTACCAAACCTTTACTATCTTGAGAATATATTTCTGCAGTAGTTGTTAGAACCCTATGATATATATGAGACATTCAATTGTAGGAAAGATGACAAGTACTCAGCTTTTTTCTGTAATTTGTGGGGTTGTTTATTAAGCGACATAGGAATAGGTTCCTATTCTAAAGAGAAGGATTGATTCTTACTGTATCTTTTAGGAAAGTGCAATCATTCTTTTAACAAAAGACATGTCCTTTTATGAGCTGAGTACAAAGGAACTTTCATTCTGGCACTACCCTGGTCATTTCCCACTTGAGCAGTTTCTTGCTGTTTACCATTTTAGCTCTTCTAAACCAGGCTTAAGACAATGTATATAGCTACCAGAGTCTGTGTTGTATTTTCCCCAGCACAATTTGATGCTTGATCCAATTTTTCTTCTATAAGATACAAAGAATTTGTAAACTCATCTAGAACTCATAATCTATTACTAAAATGGAACCTAAGGAATTCTTACCTCTGGTTTTTTCATTATCTGGATATTGAACATATGATTTTTCATTGGATATATTACAATAAGGACATCACCAAATTCTGTAGGAATAATTCCTCTCCTGTAGTCTCTAGTATGCTCTGACCAAACGATGTGCACTTCATCATTTCCTAAATGCCTCAACTGGAAAAATCAAGAAAATAATTTATAGTGTTTTATAAAACTCTGTGAGTATAGTTATAGAGCTTGTGACAACATGCTACAAAAAGGAGAAAAAAAATTTTATATTTTAAAATTTCATTTGATCATTTTATTTTTATAATACATGTAACACAAACACTCAAAGATATAGAAGACATTGCAGAAGACTGGATAATTTCAACTGTCCACAGTCAATGAGAAACCAAGACCTAGATAAAGTTTCACATATAGCTCATTCTTCCTAACTAGCAATTCCATCAGTTTGCCACTGCCAAACCTTTTAAAAGGTTGTTTAAAACAGTGATTGAAGCCTGGTGTGCCTATAGTCTCAGCTGTCGGGAGGCTAAAGCAGGAGGATCACCATGAGTTTGAGGCCAGCCTGGGCTACATAGTGAGTTCAAGACCAACCTGGACTACACAGCAAGACCCCCCCCCCCCCAATCTCAAAAAACTAAAAAGCAAACCAACAAACAAATCAGAAACAGTGATTACTTTGAGATTCTTTTTTCTCATCACTCTCTTCAAGTGCTAAGGTGCACTGAAGTGGCCTGAAGCAGGTAACACGAAGAGAAGTAAAAGAAACAGATAATTCAAAAATTGGATAATCACTTACTAAGAGAAAATTATGTTTGGATTAATAAATTAATTTCCAGGTTTTCTTTGCCTATAGAACTTAAAATTTCCTCCATATCGATGTCTTAATATGTATTAGGGTCTTAAAATGTTATTTAGACATTTGCAGTACTTAGAAAAGTGTTTCTGGCAATCTGAAAATTAATATAATAAAACTGTAAGAAAGTAAAGAACCTAAAAGTTGGATTTCTGGTATGTTATTAAAAAAGTGAAGTTGATGTCCCATTGTTGAGTTTTCTTAAGATTACTATATAATTTGTATTATGAAATTTCATTAATCTAATACATATTGATTCTGCCACTACAAACATCTGAGGTCTGCCTTTTGTACACACCTTACATAGGCTTTTCTATTACTATCATATAACTGGACACATTGGAGATGGGAAAATTTGGAAGACAAAACTAGGATAAGTGTCAATATTTACGCTATGAGCTAACATACAGGCAATTTCTATTTTTAAAACATGCAATTTATTCTAGATGAAAGGTATAAGGTAGGCAAATAACTTAAAAGTGTGACTTAAACAAAGAAAGGGGTTAAGTCAAATTAGTGAAAAGTTCTCTTCTGTTACTCTTTAGCCCTAGAGTGTTTAACTCCTTATATCTGTGTACAGCATAACTGGAATGATACAAATTCAGGACTTGGACTTTTGTCATTTTTAAAAAGAAAAAAAAAAAGATTACACAACTCAGAAAAGCCATGGCTCTATAATTTCATTTTTTAATCAAAATACTTTAAAAATATCCTTCCTATACAGCCGTCCCCATGTGTCAGCTTCCCTAATAGGTTTATGTTAACTGAATACAAAAGAAATGTGAAATAAATTTAACCAGGAGGGATGATCCAATCTAATTTTGATACATTAATGTCATATGCTGTACATGTTACAATAGCAGCCAGATCTAATACTAAGCTCCAGGCTATACTAAGATTTCCAAATGGCAGATTGTTCTAAGTGATATCAAGTATAATTGAAGTAATAAACGATAGTAAAAGCTGAGCACACTGTCAGGAAGAATTTAAGTATTTACTTTTTAAAATTAAATGAGTTAGGTTAGGAAAGACAAGACAACTGAAATAATGCAGGTCTCAATTTACAGAAAATTCCTTTTATTTATCTGCTACATTAACCCTTGAACTCTTGCCAAAACTATCTATAATTTCTAGTGCCCACTTATCTAAAGAAACAGAGAAAACAAAAACTGCACTTTTATCTTATAACCAAAGCTTTCTTCAAATATCTTCCACACACTATTAAAAGTCTGCCATAGAAGTTTTTTGTTTGTTTGTTTGTTTTTGGTACCAGGGATCAAACTTGGGACCTTGTGCTTGCGAGGCAGGTGCCGGAACCACTGAGCTAAATCCCCGGCCCTGCCATAGAAGTTTAATGGAAAAGAATACACATTTTTACCAGGATGTTACAATGAAGATTTTTGGCACAGAACCATGCACCTAACAAAGTCATTCTAAACATGCTCAAATATTTTATGAAAATACCTTATCATTTATTAAAAATGGTAAAAAATAATTACTTTAGGCTGTCATAAGGCCTGCTTTTAATATTTTTATATCTTTAAAATCTGTTTGACACAAACTGAGAAACTGTCAATCAGTGCTTGGGAATTTTTCAAAGACTACTGAGGGAATGAATTATTAATACTTAAGGGTTAATAGAAAAAAGTTAATAGAAACTTCAATTGTATGTATATGTGACGTAACTATCTCCTACACTATTTTATGTTTATTTTATTTGTTCTTCTTTTTTTTTTGGTACCGAGGATCGAACTCGGGTCCTTGTGCTCTCGCAGCAGGTGGCGAAACCATTGAGCTAAATCCCCGGCTATTTTATGTTTATTTTATTTGTTCTTGATATCTTATGGACTCATAAGACTATGTATATATTCAGCAGGCTTTCCTATTTTCTGAAAATTCTCAAAAGAGCTCCTATTTACATGTTTCTGGATCCAGATGGCAATTCATTTATGAAATAGAGTGTAAGATAAGACTTCTGTACATAAGATAGGTCTGTTAAAATGATTAGCAACCAAGTTACTTTTCCAAATTTATTTCAACTCTGTTGAAGTCATTTTGGAATTCAAGGTATATAACAAAGGCTAGAGATTATCATTATTAATTTTTGAAGAAGCAGCAAAATGAAGTTCAATATGTGTAAAACAGAAGTTTTCAATACATGATAGAATGTTAATACTGAATGAGATCTTTTAAGGTATAATTTTCCACTCAATACTGATACTGGAACTCTTCCTTGCAGTACTCTTGAGAAATATCCTGCTTCTACTCAAATACTTTTAAAGTTAGGGAGTTTAATAACTCATAAATCAGTCTATTGCACTTTTAAGGAGCTATAATCATTAGAATATTCTTTATACTAAGACCAAACCTGCCTTCCTGAAGCTAGTTCTTATGAAATAACCCTTACCAAATAAATCCAAATTGTATTCTAATTATTTTTAGATTATCCGAGGATTGGTTTAATGTCTCCAGTTTTCTTTTTCAGGTTATAAGTGTTTTTAGTTCTTCTCATAGTTTTTTTTTTTTTTTGGTACTGGGGATCGAACTCAAGTCCTTGCGGTTGCACAGCAGGCAGCGAAACCACTGAGCTATATCCCCGGCCCATCTTCTCATAGTTTATAAACATATTCATTTTCCTGGATTCTTGCCTCAGTTTACCAATGTTTCTGTGAAATTGTATTGTCTGTCTAGAATAGAGTATGGTTTCAATGTATGCTCTAAGAGAGCAAATACAGAAAGACCTTTTTTGTTGTTGTTGTTCTGGTCACTAAATTATTTTCTGCATCTTTGTAACATTGTTCAAATGGAACTCCACTCAATTCAACCCTCTCAAGTCTTTTTCTTATGAAGTTCTTTTAGGCAGATATAATTGACTGCTAGAACTAGGAGTGGGTTTAATATTTACTCTTATTAAATTTTACTTTACAAAGTCCATATTATCTTTAAGCTTATCAAAGTCTATTGTTAGCCTGACTGTGCTATTCAACATGTTGGCTCTATCTTTACCAGATTTGGGTTATCTTCAAATTCTTCTGTCTTCATTTAGGCTTTGAACAAAAATGTCAAATGAGACAGGTCTAGATAACAGCCTTCCAGCCAGTCATTACAGATTTTCCTCTTGGTTCCAAAAAAAAAAGTTTATTTATTATGTACTTACTATTTATTAAGTGCTTCTTATCCTAAGTGCTTTGTGATAATTCATTTAATTTTTGCAACAATGCCATAAGCTCAGTATAATTAGTATTACTCTATTTTTACAGGTGAGGAATTGAAGCTTAAAAGGATGATGGTACTTGCCTAAGGTCAAACAACCAGTTAAGTGCCAGAACCAGGATTCAAGTGCAGGCCAGCTGGTTCCAGAAACCTTACTTTAACCACCTCCATGTAGTGCCTCTTGTTAAATAATTAATTTACATATTCTGAATATTATCATACAATCTGTTGGGAACATACTTACCAAACTATTAAGGCCGCATTTCTTCAACTTGTCCACATAAATAACTCAGTTAAATGCTTTATATAGTCTATTGCTGTCCCTGATCTAATAATCCTATTAAAAAAAATTAAATTACTTTGATGTGATTTGTTATGGTGAACTAACTTACTCTGCCTCCTTAGTGATCACTACTTCATTATCTAAGTGGTCACCAACCATCTGTTTAATAATGCTATTTTACCAGGCACTGACATGGGCCTCATGAATGTGGGTAATTTCTGCAGTCTGTGGCCTGCTCTATATCCTTTTGTGAAAATCAGATGTTTGTCATTACCATAGAGTGCATGTTAATGTGTTGTCTTCCTCCAACCCCTAAATTCATACTTTGAAATCCTAACCCTCAATGTGGTGGTATTACGAGGTAGGGTACACACTGGGAGGTGATTAGATGCATGAGGGCTCTTTTGTAAGGGATTAGTGCCTTTATAAAAGATCTCAGAAAGCTTGCTTGCCACTTGTGCCGAGAGCTTACAAGAAGATAGTCTTCTATGAACTAGGAAGTGGTTCCTCACCAGATAATCTGCCAGTGGCTTTATCTTGCCAGCCTCTACAACTGTGATACATTCTTGTTGTTCATAAGCCATCCAATCTATGGTATTTTTGTTATTAGACCTCAAACAAATTAAGATATCTTTCTTATGCCAGAGTTCTCATTCTCCATGATTATCAACAGGTATTCCAGAGTCAAATCTAGATTTCCTGGTGTCATAAAAAATTCATATGGGGCCAGAGACTAGAATTCATGTAATTATATTATCTCTCTTATAAAATCAGCTCAACCCAGCATTTCTCCCACTTTTGTCATAGGTACCTAGCAACTAATTATAATCACTCAGGATCAAAAATCTGAGTCTTCTTTGATTCTGCTGGCTTCCTCACTACTAACAAGCTCTTCATTTAAAAATCTGCATTATTCTCCTTTTTATACTTACCTATTTTCCTCTACTATTTTAATAGATCAGATGCTAATTGTTCTATATACCTGAGCTAGTTCATGAATTTTATTTTTTGGTACCGGAGATCGAACTCGGGACCTTGCACTTGCGAGGCAGGTGGAGGAACCACTGAGCTAAATCCCTGGCCCTAGTTCATGAATTTTTAAAAAAGTTTTCTCTCTTCCTTCTTTCTCTCTCTTCTTCCAATCAACTCCTTTTCATTCACTAACAAATATTACCCTAGAGCAGTGATGGAGAACCTATGGCACATGTGCCACAGCAGGCTGTTGTCACTGAAAGCTCTAAAAGTTTCACCATCTCGGCCCTAGAGCTTACTAAGTGCACTGTGCTAGCTTTTGCAAATGCATCAATGAGAAAAAACAGACATCGTCTCTGTTTTCAAAGCTTTGGGTCCAGTAGAGACAGAATAAAATCATCAAACAATAAGTAATACAATAATTAAAAACACAGATAATGCTTAAAATGTACTTTTCTGAATATAAGTAACAAAGAGCACTGACCTAAAATGGCACTTCAACTAAAAGCTAAAGAACATACAGAAAGTTATTTAGGTCAGTCCATTACTTCAGGAGAATTGGTACACATGTACAAATTGAAACAATACTCTCACTGCTCCAAGCCCCCAGTATTTCACGTTTCAGATACTCATACTTAGTAAAACATACACTATCATTTACCTTTCATCTGTGTAAAATAACATTTTTTCACATACATTTTTACAGTCACATATTTTTATGTACTCATTTGCTATCCTGATTTGTCATTTTTAGCAATAAAGAAAAGCTTCTTGACAGCCACAGGCTCAGCATCTAGTACTGTCTTAGCATAGGGTAGGCATTCAATAAATGCCGCTGCATACTAAAAAGACTGTATAACAATACATGGCAAAGTTTTTCCTATCATTGCACAGTGCACAATATAAGAATTATCTGTAATTATGGCATTTATTTAAGTATTCAATGTTGATAACAATAAAGATGCCTGAAGGTATTTCTTCTGATTGGAAACATTTATTAAACACCAATAAGCCTGGTTGTAGATGTTGGAGATATAGTAATAAACAAAACAAGTCCTTGACCTCACAACCTTGATATTCCTTGATATTCCTAGTGGTAATCCTAGTGGGAGTCAGTAAATATACACAAAAATAAACAAATAGGATAACTTTACATGGTGATAACTGAAAGAAAGAAAATAATATAGGGTACTGTAACAGTGTTCTGGAGTAGAGGAGGGCTTAACTAGAATGGTTTGGAAAGGTCTTTCTAAGAAACTGTCATGTGAATTTGACCTTAGAACAATGAGAATGAGGAAGCCTAGAGGAAAAAAACATTTCAAACTGAGGGTCAGTATGTATATATAGTCTCTGGTATGTGAGTGAACTTGATACAATGGAAGACTAGAATGAAAACCAATGAGCCCAGACAGTGGTAAATGAATAAGGAGACAAGATCAAAGAGGGAGGTAGGTGAGCTTGGAGGCGGGGGTGTGGGGGGTGTGTGGGGGGGAAAGGCAGGAGGTACTGTGTACAGGTGCAAATTCCCTACGATGAGCATTATCATTATGGATGTCTAAAATGTACCAATAAATGTTTTGCTAAAAAAAAGAACAAAAAAAAGCAGGTAGGCAGTTGGCCAAATAATCGATGTCTCTGAAGGCCTTAGTGAAAAAACAGAATTTTACTCTACATGTGATGAGAAGCTACTGCTATTCTACCTAAATTATACCACTCAGAATGGTGAGACATATTTGCACCCAACCATTGACATTTCCTCATTTTTCTTGCCTGGTTTTTCCTTGTTATCAGGAGTACATTTGTAAAAACTGGGGTTATGGTCAGAATCTAAGATATTAAAATAGAATTAAACAAAATTAATTGTTTTATATGGGACTGAAACCATGAATTTGACAGCAATTATTAATTATAATGTTAACTGTACTTTTTACTAAGATAATAAAATTTGTTATTCTTGTTTTTTTTTTTTTTTTTTGGTAACAGGGATCGAACTCGGGTCCTTGCGCTTGCAAGGCAAGCGACAGAACCATTGAGCTAAATCCCCGGCCCGGTTTTCATTATTCTTTAAACTTGTTTTGTTAAAATTCCCTTTCCAGATTATATTTAGCATATACTTCTTTGGGAAGTATCTTATCTTTAAATTTTATTTTTACATAAAATTTAAAAAGATTTAAAATTAAAATTGGACAAAACACATCTACATGGCTCACTTATTTACAAAATTTCCATGACCAAATTTCAAGACAGAAAATGAAATGCTGTCCATTATACTAATAGTATTGCAGAGGAAAACAACTTAAATAAAGTGTTTCTTTCTCCTCTTTTGGGGGGCGGGGTGTGCAGGAAATGAAAGACAGACTAGAGAGTCGAACTAAGTATGCTGCAATTATCTCAACTTGATCTTCATCAAACTTCTAAAAGGATGATTCAGCTACCTTGGAAGCAGAGTATCAGCAAGTGGCTAAAACAAGGAGACAGAGGAAATGAGAGAGGCTCCTGTGAGCACTTTATACCAATGCTTGCAGCACTTTTGATTTTTAGGGGTGAATACGCTCAGTTAAGTGGAAATTATTTTTAACCATCTTCCATCAATCTTCTCGGGTAGAGATAATTTATAGAACAGATGGCTTGGACTGGGGTTATATTGGGATTTTTGATATGGTAGATATTTCTAAGACAGAGTACTAGATTGAATGGTTAATTTGTTCAAAAAGTACAATCTATATTGTAAACATTCTGCTGCTACTGAAAGCTTTCTCTTTACAGGAAATAAAAATGTTACACCTAAAGTCTAAGGACATTTACTTTCTATTTTGAGAAAAATGTTTAAAAAATAATTTACAAAAATGCATAATATTTTAAGTAAAAGTTAAAAGTCAGAACTAAAATCAGTTTCTACAAAATGGATATAATGATTTTCTCTTGCCAAGTTTCAAACAAAAAACCAGAGTCATAAATAATTCTAGCTTGCCAGAGGCATGGCTATTTCTTTATACTGACTGTCGACTATCTAATTTAATTAGAGGTATTAAACTCCATGCTGAGGTCAACAAGCCTTACTTCCTCCAATATTACACTTCAAACTGCTCATTAATGTGTCTACTGAATGGATTAACACACCTGAAGATATATGTACAAAGGAAAAGGGGGACAACTTAATGATATCCAATTGTTCATTTGTAATAGGACATATGTTCTAGGCTTCAACTTATTACTACTAATGTGGAATTTATTAAATTCAGGAGAAAAAATACCAATACAGAAAGTGATTTTTTATTAACAAGAACTGGAATAAGAAATTGGCATCTATGATTACGTTTAAACATTTAACTTATTAAGGAGAAAGTGATGCTGTAGTAGAGCTAAAATATAAGCCTGTTCATGAGAAAAATCTTACTAGGACTCTGAGGAACAGATTAAGAGCAAGAGTCATAGAGAACAACAAAAAAATCAGTGTATAGAGAAATCAATGTTTATGTTTTTTATTTCTATGAAAAGAAAATTTAGACTAAATACATATTCTTTTTCAGTTGGACTTTAAAACAAATTCTTTAAATTGCTTTATTAAGTAAAAAAAACCTTATTCAGCCTGGGTAATTTTCTTCAGTAATAAACAGTTTATTAGTTTAAGAACTAAAATAATACAGATGCTTACATTATAAATGCTTTGGAAATTAAAAATGTTTATATTTTTAACCACTTAACAGTCCAATTATTTACATACAGGATGACCCAAAATTGTATATTTTTTGTTAATTTTTATAATACAACAAAAAATATAAAAATGACAATTTTATCAAATTTATTCAATATAAGAACAGACTAGTTGAAATGATACCTGCCCCAGAGATGCTCAAGATAGTATGTAAACAGATGGGGATTTAGCTCAGTGGTTTCTGCCGCCTGCCTCTCAAGCGCAAGGTCCCAAGTTTGATCCCCATACCAAAAAAAGAAAACAATAGTATGTAAACAAAAGCGCAGCTCAAGTGATGCTTGGGGTAAACTGCTAAGTGGTTAAAAGTTAGAGGGATGGGGATTTAGCTCAGCAGCACAGTGCCTGCCTTACAAGTGCAAGGTCCTGAGTTTGATCCCTGGTACCAAAAAAAAAGTTAGAATGCTTCTGGCCTCTTATATGCATGAACTATTACACCATTGCCTAAGTTCTCCTTACTAAATAATTAGAAAAGATACTAGTATTTTTCCTCCTGGCAAATTTAAGACTTTCAGGTAACATAAATAATTGGAAAGATATCCTGTGTTCATGAATTGGAAGACATGATATTAGTATTATCTAAGCAATCTAAGATTCAATGTAATCTCCCATCAAAATCTGAACAGTATTTTTTGCAGAAATAAAAAAATTCATCCTAAATTTTTAATATAGAATTTCAAGATACTTTGAAGGGAGGTCAAACGATCTCAAAAAATAAATAAGCCAGAATCATACTTCCTGATTTCAAACTGATTACTGCAGTGCTACAGTAATCAAACAGTGTGGGACTGGGATAAGTACATTTAGACCAATGGAACAGAATAGAGAGGGTTCTCAATAAATTTTAATGGGGAAACTGGGTAACCACATGCAAAAGAATGAACTTAGTATTTACCTTATACCATCCATAAAATTTATTCAAAATGGATCCTAGATCTAAAAGTTAAGAGGTAAAGTTTTAAAATTCTTAGAAGTATGGAAAAATCTTCGTGAGATTTGGCAATGATTTATTGAATTGACACCAAAAGCAGAGGCAACAAAAGAAAAATTAAATTGGAGTCTATGAACATTAAGGCTTTGGTGCATCAAAGGATATTTTCAACTGAGAGGAAAGACAACTCACAAAATAGGAGAAAAATACTGGTAAATAAAAAAAATACATACATATGAAATATCACAATAATCAAAACAGGATAGTAATGGCATAAAAATAGAAACAGTGATGGAACAGAGTAGAATGTCCAAGAATAAATACAAACATGTTTGGTTGACTAATTTTCACACTACTCAGGATAAAAAATAGAAGCAGACTTACAGGACTTTTGGAGCCTACACTATATAAGAAATAAATAATGAAAAAAGGGAATCTTTGTATACTGTTGATGGGAATGCAGACTGGTACAGCCATTATGGCAAACAGTATGGAGGTTCCTAAAGAAATTAAAAATAGAACTACCACTGGATGCAGCAATCCCCCTTCTTGGTATATGTCTAAAAGAAAGAAAATCAGCACCTCTTAATGATATCTATACACACGTGTTCACTGTTAGCATTATTCACAAAAGTCAAAATATGGGAACCACCTCAGTGTCCATCCATGAATGAATGAAGAAAATGTGGTATGTGTGTAAAATAAAATATTACTCTGCCTTAAAAAGGAGATTCTGCCATTGCCACACCATGGATCAATATTGAAGATATTATGCTAAATGAAGGAAGCCAGATAACCCCAAACAACATTGTATGCTCTTATTTACATGTGGAATAAAAATATATTTACAACCACAGTGATGTATGTGCACCCATGTTCATAGCAGCACAGTTTGTGATAAATAAAACTTGGAAACAGCCCAAATGCCCATCAACTGGAGACTGGATAAAGAAAATGTGTTTTTTAAAAATAAAATGGAGTACTATTCAGCCATAAAAAATGAGAAATTAGAGATATTTATAGCTAAATGGATGCACATTGAGGCCATACTCTTAAGTGAAATAAATAGGACACACATGTATAAATACTGAATAGTTTCTCTGGTGTGAGAAGCTGAAAGTGTAAATAAGGACTAAAATGTATAACAGATAATGTGAAATAGGAAGAAAAGGGGCAAAGGGGAAGGAAGTGGGAGGGCTAGGGGAAAGGATAGAAGGGAATGGGATTAATATGAGAAAATCGAAAAATAGGAACAAAATCTTTGTAAATAGGGAGCAATGGAGGGGTTGAAGGGAGGGCTGGGCAAGGGTGAAAAATAAGAACCAAGAGAGACTATGTAAAGGTGCAAATTTCCAATGATGAATGTCATTATATTGTATACCTAAAATGTACCAATGATTAGAATGAATAATCAATGATGCAAAATAGGAAGAAAAGGTCCAAAGGGGTAGGGGTAGTGGGAGGGGCAGGGGAAAGGAAAGAAGGGAAAGGAAAAATGATGAGAAATGGAAAAAATGGAAATAAAGTCTTTGTAAATAGGGAAGGGTGGAGGGGGTGAAGGGAGGGCTAGCAATGGGGAAAAAATAAGAAACAAGATGCATTATGTAAAGGTACAATTCCCAATGAGAAATGTAATTGTGTTGTATACCTACAATGTACCAATAAAAGAATTTAACAACAAAAAAAATAAAAAAGGGAGGCTGAGGAAGTAAAAAAAAAAATATATATATATATATATATATTTACATATAGAGAAATAAAGAGTAAGATAATGGTTAAAGTATGTGGGAGGAGGAAATGGGGAGATACCAATCAAATGATATAAAAGAGCAGATATGTGGAATAAACAAGTTTAAATACCTAGTGACAAGAGAACTGTAGTTTAATAAAATTGTATAGTATTTTTAAAAGTAGATTTTAGCTACTTTTTTGCTGCAAATAAGGCAACTGTGAGATGATGGATATGTTAATTTCTTCTACTGTAATAGTCATTATTCTGCTATCTATATGTCCTATAACATCATATTGTAACCTTCAAATACACACTATAAAATTTATGGAAAAAATTAAAAATGACTATAATCTTAAATCACATTAGTACTTTTTAAGGAAAATGCAGTGTACTATATAATAATTTTTTTTTTTTTTGAACAGGGCCTTGCTATGTAGTCTAGATGGGTCTTAAACTCACTATGTGAGTTCAAACTCACAGGAATCCTCCTACCTCAGCCTCCTCAGTGCTGGGATTATTACCACTTACCTGGTTAATAATCCTGATTTTGAGGACAGCACTGAGTTAAAAAAGAAGTATTACACCCGGAAATAGTGTTTGGTCAACAGGATTTCTTAAGTATTTCATGTATTAATTCTCTTAATTACTAGGATTTTAACTCTGAAGCACTTTTTCTTTGTACTTACTTTTTTGGTCAAAGAGTCATCAGAATCAGAAGGCATTCTTGTTGATACATGAAATATTACTTCTACTGTAGAGGTAGCAAAATATGGAGTGGTCAATCCAGTGCTTTTGTTTTTTTGTAGTCCTCCCATAAAACCACAATGATTTGTAAGATTTACCTAAAAGCAAAGAAAAGCCACATAAAAAAAATCAATTGAACACAACAAAAAAACATTATTGAGAAGGACTAAAACTTTTTATTTTATACAAGTACTAAAACAAAGTCTTTCTTTTGGTGGGGGGGCTACCGGGGATTGAACTTGGGACCTTGCGCTTGCGAGACAGGCGGTGGGACCACTGAGCTAAATCCCCGGCCTAGAACAAAGTCTTCTGCATGTAATCAACAAATACTAAATTTAGAATTCCAGTCATTCCTCCTCATCTGCTCACGCCACATCCATGGACTCGACCAATTACGGATTTAAAACATTTAGGAAAAAACTGCCCTGGAATTGAACATGTACAGATTTTTAAAAATTCCCTAAATAATACAACAACCACTTATATGGCACTTACATTTTATTAAGTATTATAAATGATCTAGACATGATTTATAGTGTATAGTACAAGGTATATTAAGCAAACACTATGTCACTTTCTATAAGAGACTTGAACATATGCAGATTTTGGTATACAAAGGGGGGTCTTACAACCAGTTTCCCATGGATGCTAAGGGACAACAGTATTAGTTAGAGCTGATTCATTCACATGAGCATTTTTTCTTAAGAATTTGAGGATCCTTAATTAGAAGGGGTTAATTAGGAAAGAAATCAACTGCTGTGCACTATGCATCTTTTGTTAGGCAATATCAATTTGACAAAATGATTAATTAGGTGTGTCATATTTACTCGAAAAACTGGCTTCCTAGTTTGTCAGCACCTATAATAGCTCAGGATAGAATTATAAAAATGCATAATTTTACATTTCCGTTATATTTTTAAAACTACAAATTAATCTATGCAAAGATTTGTTTTAAAGTGCTAAAATACACATTAATATCAGAGTCATTGCATTTGCTGATATCCCTGGACTTGTGCAATGCATAAAGGCCAGGAAACTGTGTTGGCTGAAGAAAATTGGTATATTTAGGAAAGAAGAGATAAAAAAATCATTCATCTTTCCACTTATGCACACAGTTTAAAATAATAAATCTGATTTGGGTCTGGTGATTTATACCTATAATCCTAGCATTCTGGGAGGATGAGACAAGAGGATCAAAAGTTCGAGCCCAGCCTGGGCAACTTAGTGACTTCCAAAGACCCTATTAAAAACATTTTTAAAAAGTTGGAATATAGCTCCATGTCCCTGTGTTCAATCTTCAGTACCAGGAAAAAAAAAATCCTGAATATATGATAAAATGGAGAATTACAAACCCCAATCCCCATATTATGTGAACTAAGTACATCTCAAATATCAATACTAGTGACTAATGGCAGAACATACGAGTGATAGATTTGTTTTTATGCCATTACTATAAGATTGCCTCAGTCTCCTATATTTTTTAAAACTATTTTTGATTTAGTAATATATTATTAAACATTCAAAAGTATAAAAAAGGCATAATAAAGTCTTTCCTTAATCTTCCAGCTGTACTACTATGCAGTTTCCCTCCCAGGAAGCAACTTAACATTCTCTGCATAAACACCTATATTCTTGTGTGTGTACATGTGTGTATATGCATGCACATGTGTGCGCGCACACATGCGCACCCAGAGCATGGATATACAATGTTCTATATCTGGCTTTTTATACTTAAAATATCTTGAAGGCACTAATTATATGAAGTGCTTCCTCATGTTCTGGTTTTCATGGCTTCACAGTTCATTTTATTGATATACACTAATGTAACTAGTCCCCTACTTGAAGGATATTTAGGTTGTTTCCGATCTTTTGCTATTAATCAATAGTGCAGTGAATATAAATCATGTTCCATTTGTGAAAGTAGGTCTGTGAACTAAGGGCAGGGGCATTTCTAATTTTGAAACATACTACCAAATGACTGCTTGATTCCTTCAAACTCTCAAATGCAGAATTTTTTTTTTTTCGTACTGGGGATCGAACTCAGGTCCTTGCGCTTGCGCAGCAGGCGGCGAAACCACTGAGCTAAATCCCTGGCTATCAAATGCAGAATATTATCACATTTTAGGAACAGTACAGATTTCTGTTTTGTTTTAGTGAGAAAGTTACTTATTCAAGTTAATTGTTTCAATTCTCTGATTATGTAAAGATAGTCTCAATTTAGTATCCCTTTGCTGCAAGTATTTTTGTAACATGCTGATCTGCTTTGTAAATTAAAGGCCAGGAGATAATTGCAGATTCATGGGAAGACATAAAATAATAATAGGAATAACCCTATATATCCTTTACACAAAGTCCCACAATGCAAAACTCGATCACAACCAAAATTGATAAAAAGACATTTTCAACACCAAAGGATCCGCCATGCTGCCCATTATGTGAGCCACATCCATTTCCCTCCCACCCTTACGCCTTGGCAATCACTCACTTGTTCTATAATTGTCATTTTAATAATATTAAATAAATAAAATCACACATTAGTAATTTTCCCAAGTCATCTTCCTGTTAATTTTTAAAAATGATTTTAGGTTTGATAGTTTATTTCTATTTTGGAGGTTCTATCACCTTTTGCTTCACAACTTTTACAGCTCTGTTGTACCTACATCAGGATTGCTATGTCTTCCTGGTGCATTAGTCCTTCTGTAATTATATAATGACCCTCTTTCTCTTGTCATTTTTTTTGCTTTGCAATCTACCTTATCTAACATTAATGTAGTCAATTTAACTTGTCCTTGATTGTTTTTCTTCCTTTTACTTTTTGCCAGACTATAAAGTTATATTTGAAGTGTCTTAGATAGTTACAGAAGTGAGCCATACTTTTAAATTTATTTTGATAATCTGTTTTTAATTACTATATTAGATCATTTGTATTTCACACAATTATTGGGCTTAAACCTGCGATATAATTTTTTGAAATCTATTTTCTGCTTTTCATTTTTCTTGTTTCATTTTTCCTAACTCCTATGAGTTGCCTGAACATTTTCCTAAAATTTTACTCTATCTATCACTTTTATTTATTTTTATGGAGACATGGTCTCACTATATATTTCAGGCTGGCCTTGAACTCACTATGTAGCCTTGGCTGGCCTCCAACTTCAGCGATCTTCCTGCCTGAAGTCTTTGCCTACTCCTATGTTCTCAAGTGTTCTACCTATTCTCTCTTCCAACAGATTTAGTGTTTGTATTTTAATATTTAGATCTTTGATCATTTCAATTTTAGGTTAGTGCATTGTGAAAGAAACGGGTCTAGTTTCAATCTTTGGCATGTGGAAAGCCAGTTTTTCCAGCACCATTTATTAAAGCAGCTATCTTTTTTCCAATAAAGGTGTTTGGCTCCTTTGTCAAAGATAAAGTGGTTGAGTATGGCTAGAGTTGTTTCTGCATGCTCTAGTCTGTTCCACTGATCCTCAGGTCTGTTCTTTTGCCAGTACCATGCTGATTTTATCACCATAGCTTTGTAGTATAATTTAAAGTCAGGAATTGTGATCCCCCCCACCTCATTTTGTCTTTGTTACCCAGAATTGCCTTTGCTATTCTAGGTCTCTTCTGGCTCCAAATGAACTCTAGGATTTTTTTTTCTAATTCTGTGAGATATTCTGTTGAGATTTTGATTGGGACTGCATTGAATCTATGTAACAATTTTGGAAGTATGGCCATTTTTACCATATTGGTTCTTCCAATCCAAGAACAAGGAATATCTTTCCATTTTCTGATATCCTCTTCAATCTCCTTTTTCAGAGTACTGTAGTTTTCCATGTAAAGGTCTTTTACTTCCTTCATTGGATTGATTCCAAGGCATTTCATTTTTTTGGATGTTTCTGTGAAAGGAATTGTTTCTAACTCCTCTCCCTGAGTCTGTAATTTGTGTACAGGAAGGCTACTGACTTTTGAGTGTTGACTTTATATCCAGCTACACCACTGGATTTGGTTATCAAATCTAAAAGTCTTTTGGTAGAGTTTTTGGGGTCTTCTATGCAGAGTATTATGTAATTCTCAAACAATGATAATTTAACTTCTTCCTTTTCCTTTTTATTTCTTTCTCTTGTCTAATTGCTCTGGCTCATGTTTCCAGAACTATACTGAACAAGAGTGGTGACAGTGGACAGACATCCTTGTCTTGTTCCTGACTTTATAGGTTTCAATTTTTGTCCATTTAATATGATACTGGCTGTTGGTTTGTCATGGATGGCTTTTATCAGATTGATATAGAGACCATCTATTCCAATTTTCTGTAGGTTTTTTTATCATGAATGGGTGTTGGATTTTGAGAAATTTTTTTTTGTATTGAGAGGATCACGTAGTTTTTGTCCTTGGTTCTGTTAATATAGTGTATTACATTTATTGATTTGTGTATGTTGAACCATCCCTGTATCCTTGAGATGAATCCGACCTGGTCATGGTGTTTAACCTTCTTGATTTGCTGCATTCTGTTTGCCAGTATCTCATTGAGGATTTCTGCATCTATGTTCATTAGGGAGATTGGCCTCTAATGCTCCTTTCTGGTTGGATCCTTCTCTGGTTTTGGAATCAGGGTAACATTTCTTTCAGGAATGAATTTGGGACTATTGCTTCCCTTTCAATTTCATTAAAGACTTTGAGGGATAGCAGCATTGGGTCTTCTCTAAATTTCTTATACAGAGAATCCATCAGGGCCAGGGCTTTTCTTTGTTGGTAGTTTTTAAATTACATATTCAATTTCATTGGCTGATATTAGTTTATTTAGAATTTCTATATCTTCTTGATTCTGTTTTGGTAATTCATGTGTGTTTAGGAATCAGTTCATTTCTTCTGTATTTTCCATCTTATCAGAATACAGATTCTTGAAGTAGGTACTGATGAACTTCCGGATCTCTGCAGGAACTGTTGTGATTTCCCCCTTTTCATTCTAAACTTCATGGATCTGAGTCTTTTCTTTCCTTTTTTTAATAAGGTTGGCCAAGCATTTGTTAATTTTATTTAATCTTTCAGTACTTTTTTTTTTTTCTTTTGGTACCAGGGATTGAACTTGGGACCTTGTGCTTGCGAGGTGGGCATCAGAACCACTGAGCTAAATCCCCGGCCCTTATTTAATCTTTCAAAGAACGAACTCTTCAATTCATTAATTCTTTGTATTGTTTTCTTAGTCTCCATTGCATTAATTTCTGCTCTGATTTTTATAATTTCCTCCCTCATATGAGCTTTGGGCTTGACTCGCTCTTCTTTCTTTAGAAGCTTGAGGTTCAACATTAGGTTATTTGATGTGTTCGCTTCGGCAGTATATATAACATTAAATTATTTGAGCTTGCTCTGTTTTCCTGATATGGGAATTCACTGCTATAAATTTCCCTCATAGGACTGCTTTCATTGCATCCCGTAAGTTCTGGTATGCTGTATTGTCATTATTGTTTAATTGTAGAAATTGTCTGATTTCTTCCTTAATTTCATCTGTGACCCATTGGTTGTTCAGGAGGGTGTTATTTAATTTCCACGTGTTTATGAAATTCTTGTGGTTTCTTTTGCCACTGATTTCCAATTTCATTATACCATGGTCTGATAATATGCCTGGGATTATTTCCATTTCTTTGTATTTACTTAAGCATGTTCTATGAGCTAGTATATGGTCTATTTTAGAGAAAGTCCCATATGCAGCAGGAAACAATGTGTATTCTGATGCTGTGGGGTGGAACACTCTGTAGACATCTACTAAGTCCATTTGTTCAAAAGTTTAGTTCAATTCTTTTTTTTTTTTTTGGTACTGGGGATTGAACTTGGGTCCTTGCGCTTGTGCAGCAGGTGGTGAAACCACTGAGCTAAATCCCTGGCCCAAGTTTGGTTCAATTCTAATATTTCATTGTTGATTTTCTGTCTAGTTGATCTGTCTATATGAGACAGTGGGGTACTGAGGTCCCCCTTTACAACTGTTAGTATTATGATTTTTCATGTCCTTTAATATTTGTTTTGTATAGCTGGGTGCACTATTTGGTGTATATATATTTAGGATTGTTATCTTTTCCTCTTGGACTTTTCCATTTACCAGGATGTAGTGACCTTCTTTATCTTTTTTTTTTTTTTGGTACCGGGGATCAAACTCGGGTCCTTGCGCTTGCACAGCAGGTGACGAAACCACAGAGCTAAATCCCCAGCCCCCTTCTTTATCTCTCTTAATCAGTCTTGGCTTGAAATCTACTTTGTCTGCAAACAGAACAGCTACCTCTGCTTTTGTCTGGTTTCCTGTCACATGGAATATTGTTTTCCGTCCCTTGACTTTCAGTGTGTGAATTTGTTTTTCAATTAAATGTGTTTCTTGTATGCAGCATATTGTTGGATCCTGCTTCTTGATTCATTCTGCCAGTCTGTTTCTTTTGATTGGTGAATTGAGACCATTAACATTGATGGTTATAACTGACATGTATTGTCTTATCTCTGTCATGTTATTTTCTTGCTGTTGGCTTCCTTCTCTCCTTTTCTGTTTAATTTCTTGCCTTGCCTGGTGGATTCATTCTATTGGGGTTCATGGAATTGTAATACTTACTTTACTGTCTCTTTCTAGAACATGCTTCAGAACATTTTGGAGTGCTGGTTTGGTGGTCATGAATTTCTTCAGGTGTTCTTTGTCATGGAAGTATCTTATTTCTCCACTGATTTTGAAAGGTAGTTTTCAGGGTACATCAGTCTGAGTTGGGGGTTGTTTTCTTTTAGGTCTTGAAATACTTCACTCCAAGCTCTTTTTGACTTGAAGCTTTGTGTTGAGAAGTCTGCTGTGATTGTGATAGGCTTTCCTTTATGGGTAATTTGTTTCTTTTCTCTAATAGATTTTAATATTCTGCCCTTGTGCTGAATTTCTGGAATTTTGACTGCGCTCGCTTCAGCAGCACATACACTAAAATTGGAGTCTTGATTATTATACACCTCAGGGAAGACTTTTGTTGATCATGGTTAACTGGAGTTCTATATCCCTCCCTTATCTGTATGTCAAATTCTTTTTCCTTGTTTGGGAAGTTTTCTGCCTCTACTTCTGAGAACAGGCTCTTCATGTCATTTGCGCTGTCTCCTGCTTTCTTACTGATTCTAATTAATCTTATGTTATTCTTCTTTGCATCATCTAGCAGCTGCTGGATTGATTTCTCATGGTCCCTTGTTACTTTGAAGAAATCTCTCTTTTCCTTATCACTAACCACAATCCTGTCTTCTCTATCTGATATTCTGTGCTCACACTGGCTCATTCTGCTCCACATACTTTCAAAGGAGCTTTTAATCTCCTAGATAGCTGTTTGAATCTGTTTCATGGATTGCATTTCTTTTCTGTGCTGGGTGTTCATGGCTTCTATCATGTTCCTGAGCTCCTCTATTTTTTTATCTGTATCTTTCATTCTGGCCACAATCTCTGCAGTTATCTGGGAAATTATTTTTGCTTTGATTATTTCTAAAGCCTTGTTCATCTGTTTTGTTACTTCTGCTGTTAGCACTTCAGAGAGTCCAGGTGGGTGGCTTTTGGATTGTTCCACTTCATTGACCATGGGGTTTGCCTCGGGTGAGCTCAAAGTCTGTGGAGGCTGCATCTTGTTTAAATGACTCCTTTTTTTTTTTTTTTTTTAAGTTTGATTTCTGAGTTGATGCTTGTAAGGTGCTTATGATGAGTAGCTTTACTGCCAGTATTCAGAACCCTTAGGAAATGACTACTTCTCAGAGGTGTCTTCCAGGTGTACCTAGCTTTTGGGTTTTAAGTCTGTTGCAGGATTCTACCTCTTCAATTTATTGGGGAAGAGAAGTCTCTGCCTACTTGGCCCAGCTACTGGTTCTTTGGCATGGGCCTATAGGTTTGGTTTTTTTTTTAAGACCCTTAGGCAATCCCAGTCTTGGTATACCAGCAGGAACAACTGATTAGCAAATTATGTCACCTTGGCTAAATCAGTACAATCAACAATAACAACAGCATCAAATACAGCCTAGAAAAGGACAAATTATAGCACTTAATATGGCTTTTTTACCCTTAGGGGAGATTTAAAAGGGGTTGGGGGTAAAAAAACAAATAGAAGAGGAAGAGGTCAGAAGCAAGGCTGGAGGACAAACTTTAGGAAACTGGTGAAGAAGACAGGTAGAAAAGAGAAAAGGAAAAAATAAAAACAAGAACAAAACAGAACAACAAAAAAACTAGAAACTATGTAGAAACAATCAAGAAAAAACTCAACAAAGCAAAACAAGAACTAGAAAGGAGGAAAATCAGAAAGAAAAAAGAAGAAGAAAAAAGATAAAAAACGCACCAGCATCCAATTCAAGGTGTGTCTCTGCTGTCACTGTTAGGCAATGTGGGCAAAGAGTCCAGAGACAAATTGATTAATTTCAGCAAACTAGCTGCAGTTTAACGGTGGGGTAGTGGATAATCCCAGCCAGCCTGCCCCTTTAGTTCTTCTGAAGTTCAGGCTGTTTTCTGGCTAGGAGGCTGGAACTGGATTCTTTGAGCCTACAACATGCTAAGTGTCTCTTGCTGGCTTGAATTCTACTCCCTGAACTCCTGCTCACTTGAATTCAGCACCCACACCGACACACTGGAATCCACTAGGATGGAGTCTGCCCAAAGCTGTTCTGAGTTCTGAGCTCAGTTGGCCCCTCTCCAAGCCAATCACCCTCTCCTGGGTGAGGTTTGAATTTGGTACTTCCCCGGCCGTTGCAGTCCAGTTCGTCCACTGCTTTATTCCACTGGTGCATTTCTCTGTGGAGGCCTCTGGGGTTGTCAGTAGTCTCTGTGCTTCTGTAGTTTTTGCGCAAAGTTCCCTCAAGGAGAGTCCGGGCTCTATGAGAGAGCACTGCTTGGTACCTCCCTCCTCTTCATTAGTCTCTCTTCACTATCCCTACAGACTTCAATTCTTGCTGGGTTGCAGGGACACCCCCCCCCCCCCCACGGCACTGCTATATTCCAGGGTAAGGGCACCAAATCTCAGAGAAGCTCCTTCTCTGGTGCTCAACATTCCACCATCTTCCCGAAGTCCTCTCTTTTTCTTTTAACCTTTTCTTTTTTATTCTTATTTTTTCTTTCTTCTTTTTCTTGTTTGTCCTTTTCTGTTAGTTTTATCTATTAATTTCCTTTTACTTTTTTTTTTTTTTGGTACCGGGGATCAAACTCGGGTCCTTGCGCTTGTGCAGCAGGCGGTGAAACCACTGAGCCAAATCCCCAGCCCTCCTTTTACTTCTTAATTGAATCCTTTATCTCACTTTTCCCTCCTCCATCTCATCTTCCATTGTTTAATTTTTCAAATTTTTCTACTTTCATTTTCCAGTTCCCCATCCCTTCTCTCTTAACCAGTATAACCACTAAATTATATTGATCTTTAGATATTTAGTTAACTCTACTATTGTTGAGTGTTAGTGTAGGTATACTTGCTGCATTTAGTAGATATTTACTGTATGTCAATATTTAGTGTGCCTTAGTGTTTATACAATAGTTATACATCTCCTTTCTATGGTTAAGTGTAATACATTACTGGTTCTTATTGTATGTTAATATCCAGTTTGTCTTTGATGTTATTGTTGCTAATTTCACTGCCACTGCCAGAGTGGGCACAGTTGTTGTTGTCAATAGATTTTTTTTCTCCATATGACAATATCTGGCTTGCCTTTGTGTCTTCAACACATTCATGCTGGCTTGAACCACACATGGTACACGCACGATAGTCCCATGTATGACTGTACCACTTGGATCACCAGTGGTATAAGCAACCTGGGAGCGAGACATACGTGTGGTCCATTCCTGGTGAAATGAGTGTCCGACCAATTACATTACATCTTCCCTGCCCAAACTAGCAGAGGCAGTCAAATCTAGGGACAGAGGCAAAGGTCTATAGTTATCAACGTCCAGAGTGCATCACAGAAAAGTATTTCCATACTGACAACAAAGTCCTTCCACTATAACCACCTGCAAACATCATTGTGTGCACACCTGTGCACACTCACATACACACACAAACCAATCCATGACAGCAACAGAAATATGAGGAGACAAGGCAACAAAATGCCTCCAGCAATTCCCAACTCTCCCAAAGCTGATCCCTGGGGCATTGAGGGGAAGGAGCTCAACAGCAAGACAGCTGAATTAACTAAAATGATAAAAGACATTAAAAATCAGACCAATAACATGATTGGCAAGCTGAAAGAAGATATAACTAAACAGCAAGTTTACAGAAGACATTAATAAAAAAGTAGATGAGCTAAAGAAAAGGATATAAAACACGAACAATCAGCTTAGCAAAGAATTTGAGGCCTTGAAACAACCAGAAATCCAAGACATCAAATATTCTATTGAAAGTATGGCCAGCTGAAGCGACCAATTTGAGGACAGAGTGTCAGAATTAGAAAAGAGGGCTAATGTTGGTGACCAATTACTCAGAAATAACTCAAAAACAACCAGAGCACATGAAAAATGGATCCAACATCTGCTAGATGATGCAAAGAAGACTAATTTAAGATTAACTTGAATTAGTGAAAAATCAGAGGATACCACAAATGGCATAAAAAAAACCTTTTTACAGAAACTATAGCAGAAAACTTCTCAAATATGAAGAAACATACAGATAAAGGAAACATACAGAACCCGAAATAGTCATGATCAAAAAAGAACTTTCTGATGACACATCATAGTCAAAATCCCAGAAGTCCAACAAAAAGACAGAATCTTAAAAGCTGTTAAAAAAAAAAAGCAAGGAATCACTTATAAAAGTAAACCCATTAGAATTATGGCAGACTGTCAACACAGACTTTAAAGGTCAGGAGAATTCGGTGTAATGTGCTTCTATCCCTAAACCAACCAACCAACCAACCAACCAACCAACCTATCCACAATTAACAATCCAGATTGCTGTATCTTATAAAACTATCTTTCAAAATTGATGGAGAAATAAGGTGTTTCCATGACAAAGAGTAACTGAAGAAATTCATGATCACCAAACCAGCACTCCAAAAAGTGCTCAAGGATATCCTAGAAATAGACAATGAAGCCAACAAGTCTAACAGAATGAATGCCAAAAAGTCTTAACAGAATGAAACACCAGGCAAGGTAAGCAATTAAACAGGGGTGTGTGAGGGGATAGGGGTCATCAGCAACAGGAAAATAAAGCAATGACAGTAATAAGTCAATACCTTTTGATAATAACTAAACGTGAATGGTCCCAATTCTTCAATTAAAGGGTAGGGGGAGGGACAAGGTGCTGCCTCATTACTGCCAAGTGAAGGCAGGAATGTAGGTTCTCCACTAAACCTCCACTAATATCTGGGAAAGGACAGAGATCCTCTTACTACTAAGGTGGTGAAGGAGTTCCGGCTTCCTACATGATGGCTACTGACATAGTGATAGGGTGGCTTCATTACCAGTGTGTGATGGTAAAAATCCTGACTCTCTACTAGGCCTCCGCTTATATTACTACAGAGGAGACAGGAGAATTGTCTCTTCTTACTGATGGGTGGGAATGGAATTCCAGAGTTTCCCTGTAGTTTCCAGTGACATTGGAGTGTGGGGTATGAATGAAGAACTCTTATCCACCGATGGAGATAAAGTGCTTTCTTCTTGGTCTTCTCTGACACTATTTGATACTACCTCAGTGTGGTGTTGGGGACAACTCACTACTGTTTGGTGAAGGTGGATGTATAGACTACCTACTTGACCTCTGTTGTCAGGGGTAGTGATGAAAGCAAGATACTCTCTGTGGTGTTTGGCTAGAGTAGGCCAGTTACTTTGTATTTTGTCTTTCTCGGTTGCTTCTTTCCAGAACCTCTGGTTTTTGTAAGGGCTATCCTCCCACCTTGTGCCTACTGGTGTTTTCAGGTTAATAGAACATCTTCAGTTCCAAGTCTGGGATATACAGAGTCTGCCAAAAAAGTTTTTCTTTCAGGAAAAGAAAAATTTATATAAATATTATAATACTAAATTTATTGAGACATCATCAAAATGGTGGCCATTAGCTTCCAGACATGTATTAGTATGGTTAACTGCTCAAATGTGTATACATTTTTTTGGGCAGACTCTTTATGTGGCAAAAAGAAAACCCAGAAAATTCACCATTTTGTTCTCCCTCAGTTTCATAGTCACTCATCAGTCTGCTTTCTCTCCCTTTCAGTCTTATGTTTGTTTTGTAGGTAATGTGCAGGGTTTGGGTAGCATTCAGCATAAAGAATAGGGACATGTATTTAAACATTCTAGAAGTGAAAGTTCCCTTTGTACAATTTAATAAACTTTGGTATATTTACAGAGAGTGCAATCATCACCAAAGTCAATTTTAGAAATATTTATCACTTACAAAATGTGGTGGTGCAAGCCTGTAATTCCAGCACTTGGAATGCTGAGGTGGAAGCATTGTGAGTTTGAGTCCAGCCTGACCTACATATAGCAAGTTCAAGGCTAGCCTTGACTAAAAGGCAAGAACTTATCTCAAAAAAAAACCCAACCAACCAACCATACACAAAACTCAACAAAACCCAAACCCAACCCCAAACCAAACCAAACCAAACCAAACCAAACCAAACCAAACCGGAAATACCCTGCCAGTTAGAAGATCCTCCTCCCTACCTTCCCTCATTTCCTCCCATTCCCCAGTAGCTAATGGCATTGAACATCTTTACATGTGCTTACTGGTTTATTATATAACTAAATTATAGAAAGGTTTATTCAGGACTTTTTGTCATTTTTTGAGTAGTCTTCTAATTTTTGATTTGAATTAGTTCTTTGTATATTCTATATAGAAATCCTTTATCAGATATATGATTTTGCAAGTATTCTCTCCAATTCTGTATGCCGTCTTTTCACTTTCTTGATGGTGTCCCTTGAAGCACAAAAATTGCCATATTGAATGATATCCTATTATCCATTTTTAGCTTTGTTGCTCATGCTTTCAGTGTGATAACTAAGAATCCTTTGCCAATATTTTCCCCAAAGAGTTTTAAAATTTCTAGGTCTTTGATTCATTTTATACATGGTGCGAGGCAGGGGTCTGACTTCGCTCTTGTATACATGTGTTTCCAGTTGTCTCAGCACCACTGGTTGAAAAGACTTTTATCCCCTGGATGGTATTGGTATGTGTCTTCAAAAACCAGCAGACAGGGGCCAGGGATTTAGCTCAGTGGCACTTCACCTGCCTCACAAGCTCAATATCCCGAGTTTGATCCCCGTTACCAAAAAAAGAACAAAAAAACCCCAGCTGACTATTGAGCCAGGCATGGTGGCGGGGTCCTGTATTCCCTCCCAGCACTCAGGAGGCTGAGGCAGGAAGATCACTGTGAGCTTGAGCAGCCTGGACTTCAGTGAGTTCAAGGTCAGCCTGAACCACATAGTGAGATCCTGTCTCAAAAAAAACCAAAAAAAAAAAAAACCAAACGAAACCATCTAACCAGAAAACACTCAGCTAAATGGGTAGATTTACTAACTTTCAATTCTATTCCACTAATCTAATGTCTGTCCTTGTGTCAGTATCACACTATATTGACTACTATTTCAAAACAGTAAATTTTGAAATAGAGAAGTATGAGTCTTCCCAATTTGTTCTTTTCATGTCTCCCTCACTTTTATCAATACTCGTTTTTTGTTGTTGTTTGTTTTTTTGAGGCAGGGTCTCCCTTTGTAATTCAGGCTGGCCCTGAACTCACTATGTAGCCCAGGCTGGCCTCAAACTCATGGTGATCCTTCTGCCTCAGCCTCCCAAGTGCTGGGATTACAGGCGTGCTCCACCATGTTCAGCTTATCAATACTCTTAATGGCTTTAAAAAATTACAAAAACATCTATGATTTGTAGAGTTTTCAAAGTATTTTCACATATAACATCTGTACAGAACTGCCCATCATCTCTGTTGGGTAAAATTAAGTATATTACCTGTGACAATACACAGACCTAACTCAATTAAGGTAAGACAGACCAGGCACAACAATAAATACTGAATACTAAAGAGATACATGTATCAGACTTTGTGAAAAGCATTGGAATGAAAAAAAAAATCAATGAGATGTAAGTGCTTATCCTCTAGAAGGTTATAATCTAGTGCAAGTGGTCTTCAATAATTTTGCTTATATACTCTCTAAAAGTATTTTCAGAAATTATGTAATAAATTAATAACTATAAAAATTTTTCATCACAAGTTTAAATGGTTACAAAAAATATACTTTTAATTCCAGTTTACTGTATGTTTTGTAGATATGTGCCTTAAATATATTTTCATCAAAATCTTAAAGCTACATATTTTCTTGATTCAATATACCTAAAATGTCTGCTATTAATGATAAGCCAGTCACATCAGATTCATTTTGATAGAATACATCTGACACTTCATTTTAAAATTAACATAAACATATTAACACAAACCCCTATGACAAATACCTAGTTATAATTCTAGTGAGTTTCTTTTTCTTTTTCTTTTTTTTTTTTGTGACAGGGTCTCACTATGTACTATAGGTTGGCCTTAAACTTGCAGTGATCCTCTTGCCTCTGCCTCCTGAGTGCTGGAACTGCAGGTGTGTGCCACCACTCCCAGCTTTTATATAATTCTAAAACAGGTATGACACAGGAACCTTGGAATAGTTGGTTGTCAGGCAGTGTTGAGCGCACACTGTTAGATATTTCTTACTTTAAGAGACTTGCTTAGGAGAACATGCTTTGAACTGATGCCACATCTCTGAGACAATGTAGGCTTTGGGGTAGGTAAAATAGAATGCCTTTCTTTCCCAAAGCAAAAGAGTAGAAAAAGTAAGAGAGCATAGAAAGATCTTGACATTAGTTATTAGTAAAACTGAGAATCTGAAAACTAATTTCCTCATAATTAAGCATGCTGAAAAGCCTTTGAATAGTCCTAAGGTCTTCATTTGAAGACTACCAATCTAGTGGTCACGACTATAAGGAAAACCTAGATCTTTTAAACTCAAGAGTTCAGTATTCTTTAACAATATATTACCTCAGGAAACAGTCAACATTCTTTCTTTCAAAGTCCCAACTGCTTCTGTATTTACAGATGAGATGTAAGGCAGAAACAATAGTAAACCTATTGTTAAGTTGTTGTATCTCCTAAAATAATGCCTCTAAAAGAAGCTGAGAAGAAAAAGAACCCTTTGCTTCCAAATAGCCATCGGTTATATACCTATAAATTCAACTAACCAAGTATTTTTGGTGAAAAAATTGTACCTGTACTCAACAAATATTGAGGATTCTTTTCTTATCATTATTTCTTAATATAACAACCATTTATATAACATTTACATTGTGTCAAGTATTCTAAGTCATCTTGAGATGATTTAAATGCAAATACTCTGCCATTATATATAACAAACTTGAGTATTCTTGGATTTTGGTATCCACAAAGTGCAGGGGTGATCCTGGGACCAATCCTTGCAGATACCAAAGGATGATGATAAAATGATATTTGGTATAATTTAAAAATAATACCTCCCAACCAAGACCAGCTACAAAATCTTCATATTCTTGACTTCCTCCTATATTGGTGAGAATGGAGTGCTTGTCTTCTTGTCCTTCAGCAACATAAAATACTGCAATCTTATGTGTCTCTCGGCTGTAAAACAAAAGATTATACCATTCATTTAATCATTCATTTTCCCATTCACTCATCTAATAATTAGATTCCATGTACAAAGCATATGGCAATACAAAGGTGAAAAAGACTTAGATCCTACAGTATACAGGGGGAGACAAATAACTAAGTAAAAAAATTATAGAAATGACAAAATTGTCATTAGAACAAAAGTCAGGCAGAATTATTTATGACTGGAGAAACAGACACTAATTAAAAGGAGAAGGTAATAATGAATTAGGGGAAAGTAATAAAGATTTGACAAATGAAAAGAGTATAAGGAAGGATAAATAAATGTCCATTCGTGAAGCATCTGAAGAATTAACATGTTCCTGCCAACTTGACCCACTGGTGGTACATGCGTGACTATCCCATTAGGCAGCATGGGACACTCCCATTGGGTGGTACAAACTGGCTAATGTGATAGTTGTGCATGTACAGCCCCCTTGTGAACATGTTAATCTGCTGTGCAATGTTGCTGAGTCCCAGGGTGAAGGGGATTATGTTTAAGAACTGAGTAGGAATACAGAGATGAACAAGAAATGATCTATTCCTTCAAAGTACTTACAATATAGAAGAAACACATATACAAGTACAAACATAAAACATAAAATTGTATCGATCAATCTTCAAGTCCTTAGATTTTTAGATCTCTCTAAATTTAAGTGTTTGTAAAAACATAGTTCTTGTAAGAAATTCAGCTTTCCAAAGTTAACTAGGACATACACTTTTGGTCAATGTTGATCTAACAAAGCGTGGGTTGACAAACTGTATGACCAGAAGTAGTTTTCACTACAGTACTATACCTTGGAGGAATTAAAACAAGCAAACAAAACAACAAATAAAAACAAAGCCTAAAACCACCAAGAACAAGTAAATGCAAATTGAAGTTATTTTAGAAGTTTAGTCTGACAACCAGATTACCCCACACATTTTGAGAAGGTTGCCAAACCATGATTATATTATGGGTTTCAATATCAGCAACAAAGAGATTTTAGCAGCTTTCAAAAACTGCAGTATTTTAACTTAGGTGTTAAACACATAGGTAAACAACCAGCACACCTGATGCATAATTAGGAAATCTAGTATAAGCAGTAAAATATAATATGGAGGGAGGCTTCCAGAATCACAAAATAAAGACCTAGGTGGCCTCTTTTCTTTTTTAATTTAACTGTTGAAAATGATTTTTAAAGAACCAATGTCTCTGGATTTGTCTGAAAGGCATAGAGCAAATGAGGAAGTATTAATTCAAGGAAATTCACTAAATCTCTGTAAAAGCAGATGTTTTGACACATGAGCCATAATTTGTTCCCTTTCCCCAGCTCCTCTGGTCCATGTTACAGAAATTTTGCTCTAGGCATTCTACTCAGGCCTACAGGAAAGAGGGAATCCTTTGTTCTTCAGCTCCCAGTCTCACCTTAGAAGCTGCTTTAGTGGGGGGAATTCTCATTTTTCCCCAGCTCCATTACAGAAGCTCTATTCTAAACAATTGTGGGTGACTGAAACAGACATTTCTTCTTCTTTTTTTTTTTTGATACCGGAGATCGAACTCAGGACCTTGCGAGGCAAGCAGTGGCACCACTGAGCTAAATCCTCAGCCCGACAGTTCTTTTGTCCAGCTCCCTTTCTCAGAGCAAAAGTTGCAGGCTAAAAGTCCCAATTCTTCCCATTCTAGCTTGCTCGTGTGTGTGTGTCTATGTGTGTGTTTATTAGGACAGCAACACCAAGGACTATCAACCCCTCCAGAAGTGCCCAATAGCAGAATGAGGGTATCACTCCAGGAGAAGTCAGTCCCTGACCCTGGCTTATGAATGGTGGCAGGTGGGAACAGCCCAGGTAATACACAGGCCACAGGAAAAAGAACTCGGCAATAGTTCTACTGAAGGAGCATAACAGCAACACACCAAAAGTTTAATAGGGAACTAGGAAAAGGCCCAGCCCAGAAGAGCCCCTCTCTTCACAGTCAATGCTGGACATGAAGAAGTCTGTGCACATGCATCATGCTGCATCTAATCAGGAGGAATTATGGTACAAAAGTATTCCCAAGCAACACACACAGATGTAAAGAAGGAAATCACTGGCTGAGTAATCATTTAATTCAGGGTCAATTCCTAGGAAGCCGAGTTTTAAAAATATGTAGTCATTTCTGGCAGTCTGGAGTCTGCATGCATGGCTTGAGCTATATCATTTTTGGAATAAGAAATTGAGCCTTTAAGTTTAAGCTACTAGTCTCTGCATGAAGGCAAGACAAAAACAGAAATATTCTGAACTGTGATGACAGCCTCCAAGCTACACATACTCACATGGAAACAATGAAAACCTGACTGGCAAAGGGGGTTCAAACACTGACTCTGATCAGAAGTGGGTGACATAAATCCAAGAAAGACCCTTGACAGGCTAAAACTGGAAAACAATTAAAATCTAAGCAGGGAGGGCGGGGGATTTAGCTCAGTGGCACCGTGCCTGCCTCACAAGCACAAGGTTCTGAGTTTGATCCCTGGTACCAAATAAATAAATAAATAAATAAAATTTAAGCAGGAAGATCAGAGGCTGCTCATTGTTGGGAAACCATGTTGCTAGAAAATAAAGTTGTCTCCTAGCAAACACCAACTATCACCAACATACATTTGGTTCAAAGACAGATAAAATTTAAAGTAAAAGCAAAAAGATAATATGCAAACAGTGACTAAGAGAGCTGGACTGGCACAATTACTGTCAGACTAATGTACTAGTGTCAAAACAATAGAGAGGGCCAGGGATTTAGCTCAGCAGTTCTGCTGCCTGCCTTGCAAGCACAAGGACCCGAGTTCGATCTCCGGTACCAAAAAAACAAAAACAAAAACAAAATAGAGAAAAATCAAAATCAATAAAACCAAAAGTTGTCTCTTTAAGATGATCAATGGAATTGATATTAGGCAGACTGAACTAGAAAAAAAAGGACTCAAATTACTAAAACAGGAATGAGAGAAAAGACATCACTACCCATTAGACAGAAATAAAAATGATAAGGGAATTCTGCGAACACTTATTTGCAACCAAATTAGATGTTAGATTCAACAGAGCAATTCCTACAAAGATACAAAAGACTAAACTAACCTGAAGAAGAAACTGAATATTTGAATACATAAATCTACAACAAGACTGTGATTTAGTAATTTGAAAAAGTAAAAATACTGCCACTTGTAGGTAACATGATTTTTGCATATAGAAACCCTAAAGATTCTACTAGAAAGCTATTACAGCTAGTAGTTCAGCAACGTTGGAGGGTATAAAATCCATATACAAAAACAAAACAAAACAAAACCCAGTTGCATTTCTATATATTAGCAATAAATAATCCAAAATCGAAATCAAGAAAACATTTTCTAACAGCATCAAGAATAAAATACTTAGGTAGAAACTTAAAAAGTGTAAAAACATACTGTGAAAACTACAAAACAAGTCTTCTTAAATACAAAATGAAAAAGCACAAGTGACAAAAGAAAAAGAAGGTAAGTCAAATTTAATCAAAATTACTAATTTTGGTGCTGCAGAAGATACTTTCAAAAAAGTAAACTGGTAACCTATAGAATTGAGATTTGCAAATCATCTCAGATATGGAACTTACATCCAAAAATGTATAAAGAACTCTTATAGCTTTAAATAGCAAAAGGTAACTCAATTTAGAATATGGGCAGAGAATTCTGTATTAGTTTCCTAAGGCCTCTAACAAATTACACGAAAAGGTGGCTTTAACCAACAGAAATGTATTCTCATGGTTTTACAGGCTAGAGATCAGAACTCAGTGTTGACAGTGCCATGCACCTTCTGAAGGCTCTAGGAGAGAGCCCTTTCTTGCCTCTTCCAACTTTCTAGAGACTGTCAACAATTCCCAGCATTCCTTAACTTAAAGCTGCACCAGCACAGTTTCTCTCTCCACCTTCACAGGGCCATCTGCGCTATGTGCACATGTGTTTGTATGTCTTCAGTTGTCTTCTTATAAGGACACCAGCCATGAGATTTGGAGCCAGTCTAATTCACAATGACCTCACCTTAACTAATTCCATCAGCAACCCTATTTCCAAATACACTGAGGTTCTAGGTCAGTGGTGCCGAGCCTAAGGCACGTGTGCTGCAGCATGCACACAAAGCCCTCTTTGTCGGCACGTGAGCCAAGTTGCTCCAGCAGCCAAGCATCAGGCAGCAGTTGCTTTTTCTAAACTAAAACCTCAGTATTCAAGTTTAATTGCAGTGTTGGCACTTTGCAATAAACAAGTGGGTCTGCATTGCAGTTTGGGCATTCAGTCTCTAGAAGGTTCGCCATCACTGTTTTAGGTAGACATCAACATTTAAGGAGACATTATTTAACCCAGTGCACACATAGATAAATATTTTCCTGGAGATATACAAATAGCCAAAGGGTACTGAAAAAATGCTCAACATTATAAATTTTTAGGGAAATATAAATCAAGAGTACAAGATAGCACTGCATCTCTACTAACATGAATATTAAAAAACAGTGAAAGGGCTGGGGATTTAGCTCAGTGGCTTAGCCGCCTCCTGCGCAAGTGCAAGGACCCGAGTTTGATCCCCAGTACCCCCCCCCAAAAAAAAACAACCCAGTAACAAGTGTGCTAGAGGAAGAAGAATATGGAACATCATACCTTGTAGATAGAAATGCAAAAGAGTGCAGCTACTACACCACTGGCAGTTCCTCAAAATGCTAAACAAAAAGTTATCATATCATCCAGCATTTATACTCCTAGGTATCACTTGGGGAGCTGAAATATGTCTACATACACACCCACACACTCACACACACACACAGAGTATAAGAATGTCCACAGTAGCATTATTCATAAGGCAAAACAACCCAAGTATCCATCAACCGATGAATGGATACGTAAATGCAGTATATTCATATAATGGAATAATTTTGGTAATAGAAAGAAATGAATTACTGAGACATATGGGAACATGGATGAACTTTGGAATAATCATGCTAAGTAGAACAAGCTTCTGCAAAAAACCACATATTGTTTGATTCCATTTACATGAAATGTCAAGAATAGGCAAATCCATAGAGACAGTAAATTAGTGTTGTCTAAGGCTGGGGACAGTGGATGGTGTTTAGGGGAGAAGGGGAGTAACTTGGTAATGGTTTCTTTGTAGAGGGACTAAAATATTCTCAAATTAGAATATAACAATAGTTGCATAGCCTTTTGAATACAGTACTAAAATTATATATTACATAATTATATACACATATATTACAGAATTATTATATATTTTATATGTTTTAAAAATATTTTATATGTATTATAAAATTGTATTTAATTATTGGTTCATCTATTTTAAAAAATTTACCACATTAAGACAAGATATAAACAACAGGGGAAACTACACGGGGAGAGGGATATGTGGAAACTCTTTTCCAACTGTTCTTTTATTTGTTTTTGTGTACTGTAGACTAAACCAGGGCCTTCACACTGAGCTACATTCCTGGCCCTTTTTATTTTGAGACAGGGTCTCACTAAGTTGGTAAGTACCTAGCTGAGCTGGAATTTGCAATTCCTGCGTTAGCCTCTCAGAGTGCTCTCTAATTGTTTCTTCTGTAAACCTAAAATTACTCTAACTTAAAACATGCTTAAGTTAAATTTAAATTAAGCTTAAATAATTTGATAAATTTAAAAGGCTGGCTAAGGACTGGAAAATCTTAGACTTGATACCAATCTTAAGATTTTTTGTTTTGTTTTTGTTTTTCTGAGACAGGGTCTTGCTTTGGAGTTCAGGCTCATCTTGAACTCATGCAATCCTCCTACCTCAGCCTCCTGAGTGATGGGATAACAGGTGCGTATCACTGCACCACAGTGAGAAAGATAATTTCAGCAGAGTAGAAGAGGTAAAAATTAGATATGAGGTGGGAAAGACAGCAAGAGATGTGATTCTTGGCCCTGAAGACTTGGCCAAAAATACCAAAGACAAATTATTATAGGAAAGAGCCAAAATTGGGAACCGACAGACCACTTAGAGAGCTTTTATTGTTGTTTTGGAAACAAGTTATAAGAATAGCTAAGCAATTAAAAGTAGTTTCAATATGGAGTATGCTAAGTGCTACAACAGGTAAGGGCCACAGGGTTCTATGAAAGCACACGGAAATAAACCCAAACACACACTGGGAGAAAAATGAAGTATAGAGTTTATGGAAAGGCTTTCCAGAAAAAGTGATGTATAAGCTATGAAAAATTTATAGCTTAAGATTATTTCATTCTCAAGAAGAAGCAAGATACATCATGTACAGGTAAAAATTCCCTATGATGTATGTTATCATTACGTATATCTCAAATGGAACAATAAATGTTTTACAAAAAAAAACCCAAAAAAGATTATTTCATTCTCAACTAATAAAGAATAAAACTGAGACACATAATAGCATTCCATTCTAGATGTAAAATAAAGCTTATGAAAGAGATGGAAATAATAGAAAATTATGTTAGAACAAGAAAATACAAAATAATAACTTAGAATTCATTTCTTTGAAAAGATCATCTATAGTGAGATGGTCACCTGCTTTAAGAAAAACATCTTAAGCCAGGCGTTATGGTGCACACCTGTAATCCCAGCCCTCAGGAGGCTGAGGCAGGAGGATGACCTTTAGCTTGAGGATCACCTTTAGCTGAACGACATAGTAAGATCCTGCTTAAAAAAAAAAAGTAGGACAACAAAAGGAATATAAGAGAGTTATGATATCATGTATGAATCTCTACTATTATCTACCTGAAAATCTTTTTTTTTTTCTTTTTTGGTACCAGGGATCGAACTTGGGACCTTGTGCTTGCGAGGCAGGCAGCAGAACCACTGAGCTAAATCCCTGGCCCTCTAACAAAAACAATGAAACTGACTCAAGATGAAAAAGAAAATCAGAAAGGACAAATAAGGATGAAATAAACTGAAAAAAAATTTTTAAAAAGCAATTTTAATTCTATAATTTCAAATAACAAATACTCATTTTGGGAAGCTGGACATAACTGCAATTCTAAAAACATTCAAGAACAGAACGAGAAAAATATCAACAGAATAGACTATGTCCTAATTCAAAACAAAATTTAAGTAAATTAACACAACAGTAAGTCAATGGACTAGGTAGGATTTATTTTTTAAAATGCAAATATTATTTCATGTTAGCAACCTAGTAGTAATAAAACACTGTGTAGGGAAATAAGAAATAAAAATGATGTGGACAACTGAGTAGATGCTGAAAAGGATTAACATCTCACACCTTTTCCTTATAAAACTCCTTGAAGATAGACAACTTTCTTAGGATAATAAACTATTTCAAACCAACAACCAATATTTTCCTTAATGATGAAAAAGAACTGTTTCCATAAAAATCAGGATGTCCACTGTTACTAAATTATTTAACATAATCCCAAAAGGGTTGGTCAGTGCAGTAAGATATAAACAAAACCTGGCACAACTATTAGAAAGGAGATAATCTGTAGATAATGATTATACACCTGAACAAATTTTGAGAGAAACAACTATAAAATGTATAAAATCAGTGAAAGAATTCACTAAAGTATATAGATAAAAGATAAACATTAAAAATAAAAAATTTAACTGGCCATGGTGGTACATGCCTGTAATCCCAGCACTCTGGGAGGCTGAGGCAAGAAGGTTGCAAATTCAAGCCTAGCTGGGCAGCTTAGCGAGACCTCATTTCAAAACGAAAAAATGAAAAAAAAACAACCAAAAAACCCCTCAAAAGATGTGATGGGGGAAAATACTATTTAGAATAGAAACAAAATAACAAAATACCTAAAAATTACCCATACAAGTAATGTCTAGGTCTCAGAATAAGTAGACACAGCATCATTATGAGTGGAAAAATATAACTTTATTTAGTTTTTGGGGGTTTTGAGACATAGAGTCTCACTATGTAATCCAGGGTGGACTCAAACTTGTGGCAATCCTCCTGTTTTAGTCTGCCAAGTGCTGGGAAAATGATAACTCTAGCAGTACCTATTCTTCTGATGAGAGTTTTATTGAAAATCTAAACAAAATACTAATGGGATTTTTTTATCCTGGAAAAAAATAGCATAATTCTAATATGTCTCCAGAAGAATAAATAGGTTAAAATATTGAATAGAAGAATAATGCCAGGGGAAGTTTGAGAAAGACTATTAAAATATATTATAAAGCTATAATAAACAGAATAGGAAAGGTAATATTCACCAAAAAAGGAAGTCAATAAGAAACAGCTTTGAAGCAGACAGCTCAATATTTGATAAAGGAAACATTAATGGGAAAAGTATAGGTTATTCAACACACTATACAAATAGACTATTCTCTAACATTCAAGGTAGTTCTACTTCTCATTCCATAATAAAATATATTCCAGAAGGGAAAACTAAATGTAAAATGATTATCACCTGAACGAAATAAAGATCTGTAAGAAAATAAAGCAGAATGTCTAGCTGATTTCAAGACAGAACTCCGCAAGTACAACAAACTGAGGAAATCCAAAGAAAAATATTGAGACATGACTACATAAAAGTGAAAAACCTGTATGTTAAACAACCTGAATTTGAAAACTGGAAGCTGAACAACTAATTCACACATACAGTACAAAAGTTAACATTTAACACACACATGAAGCATTAATGAAATTTTTTAAATTTCTAAATAAAAACAAAGGATGTTGAGACAATTTAAAAAGACTAAAATTTCATATAAATATATGAAAAATATTCACTAATAATAAAGAAATAAAAATTAAAGTGATATTATGATCTGTCTCTCAAGTTATAAGGATTTAGGAAATGTGACTGTATCTTGTGCTGGCCAGGTTGAAATTATGTAGGTGCTCTTACACAGTGTTGGTGGATTTATAAATTATTACTTAATGGAAAGCAATTTTGTAATATATATGGTCTGAAATATGTGTTTTAACTTTGGGCTAACAATTGTATTTCTAGGAATCTATCCAGGGGCAAGAAATTGTTAAGGTCCAGTAACAGAGAACTTGGCACGGCAGAGATTATTTTTGAGGATTATCTAAATGACAGAAAAATTCTCATATAAAGTGGGAAAAAGTGTACATACGTGTACATCCCTATGATTACAGTTTTGTAGAAAGAAAGTTTATCCTTCAAAGAAGACTGAAAATAAAAGTTAGCAATAGTATTATAAATATACAGATTATTTTTGTTTTATATTTTCTGTAACAGACAAACAACTTAAAAATTATTTTAAAAAGGTTATTCTGAAGAAAGCTAAAAAGTTCTACAGAAAAAGCACTCTGGAATTATAGAAACTGAGTAATGATGGTATTTGTCCACAAATTTGGTAGTAAAGGGCATGAGAGAAATAGGACTACAGCTTAAAAAGCAGTAACTGAGGAATGTTTTGTTTTTTGGTTTTTTTTAAAGATGCAACAAATGTGTTTATGGTAGGAAAAGTAGGAATAAAACATAAAAAGGAAATTACTTTTTGAAGATCTTAAAGCAGGTAGAAAAGATGGAAAGCAGAGACATATACATAAGAAGAAAAAAGATGATTTTTGAAATCAAAGGGCACATATTGAGTAAGAAGAGATGGCTCAATATATAAATTTAAAGGAGAGGAAGATATAGAGCAGTAGAATGTGGGAAAGGCCTGAGATCATCTTATTCACTTTGCATTCCTATACAATAGTAATGTCATGGTGGGTAGCTTGTTATGCTCCAGATCCAATCAGTTTTCTGTGATACAACAGATTATTTTGAAGTGCATAAAAATGTATAGGTAATTCAAAGACACAAAACATATTAATGCAGTTCTAAATTTTTCTTTAAAATCATTTATTATTTCTAAGGTATAATAAAAGATTCTGCTCAGAAAGTTTTAACTCAGTAACATATCATTCACTGTTTACAATATTATTCATAGTATTATTCTAAACAGAGAAATAGCTGAGTTGCTGGTTTTAAGTGTTAAAGTTTTCAACAACTTACCACTGCCTTGAGTCCAAGTTCCTAAGTTCTCTAAGTAGTTTTTCATTTTTCTTCAGGAGATGAAAGCTCCTCCTAGATAGAAAGATTCATAAACATTTTCATCACCATTGTAGTGAATGACAGACCTGGAAACACTTTCCACTTTACTACTTAGGCTAATTTTATACTTTTCTTGCCTTTTCATACTTCTAATACAAAGAACAGTCCCTAAAAAAGATGTAAAGAATATGTCACTATCTCTGCAAGCCCTTATACCTTTCCAAAGCTAGTAAGTCATACCTACCAGCCCCTTCAGTCTTTCCTTGCAGGTGTGGTGAGCTTCCCAAATTCACACTCAGAAAATGGACCTAAGAACTTGTGGGAATTTGCTTTCTTCCTCATTTTATATTATATGTACTTTTTACATTATGAAGAAATATATTTTTACCAAGTCTGTTCAATGGGTGCTAAATATGTAAATATCAGTGTCTGATGTTATAAAATATAGCCTCCCATCTTTAGCTTTTTTTTTTTCAAGAAACAACAAATATAGACCATTCCATAGCAAACAGAGTAAAATGCATCTACACATTAACTGAATGATAATTATCTGTATTTGGACATATCAAAAGGCAAAATGTGTTCCTGATATAATGTGACTTTATTTCTTCTAATAAATTGAAGTTAAACCATATAATACTATAAACACTAAGCAAGGAAGAACTCCATTTCAATGTTTCACATGATTTGAATTATTTTAAGATTTATTTGTCCAGTGATATCTGAGGTTTACTTTCCTACTATAAGTTTAACAGAAATGAATACAGTAAATGATTTTTCTTCCATTTTTCTCCAACTTTTCATAGTAGGGAATTAAAAACTAAAGGTGGAGGGGTTATAGGTCAGAGAAAGCCAGAGTGCTTATCATGCACAAGACCTTAGATTCAATCCCTAGCACAAAAAAGAAGAAACCCAACAAAACTTAAATGTATACTAGTAATAGCTTACAGTAATGTAAAATCTTAAGAGTTACTTCTTTCTATGTGAAGTGGGAATTACTCTCAATTAGTAGACTGTAGCCCAAAGCTCAAAGATTAACTGACTGTAACCTAGGTCTTCTGATTCAAGTCTAATGCTCTTGTCATTTCCATCTTACCTAATTTGCTTGAATTTGTGTGTGTGTGTGTGTGTGTGTGTGTGTGTGTGTGAACTCAGGGCCTCATGCATTCTTAAGTATGAACTCTACTACCGAACTGCACTCCTAGCCCTGTATTTATTTATTAATTGTTTTTGGTACTGGGGATCAAACTCAGGACCTTGTGCTTGTGAGGCAGGTCTGAGCTAAATCCCTGGGCCCCCTATGTTTTTTTTTTTTTTTTTTTTTGGTACCGGGGATTGAACTCCAGTCCTTGGGCTTGTGAGGCAGGCAGCAGAACCACTGAGCTAGTCCCTGCCCGCCCCCCGATAATTTTTTAAACACAAATTTTTAATATGTATAAGACAAAAAATAATGAAAGAAAAAAATTCCAGATTTTTTTCTTGGTTTGATTCTAAATGTTGGGTTAATTTCCCCAATTCAAAATAGAACTGATCATACTGCAGTTGGGGGAAAAAAAAGGATTACATGAAGGTTGAAAAAATAAGATTTTTTTCCAATCACATGAGCTCTGATTCTTAACTCAGACCATTCTAGTAGTCATTCTGAAAATACTAGTAATTTACTAGATTAAGTTATCTTTTTATTCCTCTGAGTCCTGATATAACTCAGTGCTCTCAAAACCAACCAACCAACCAACCAGATCTGTCTACTGGTCAATAACTAACTGATAGATAAAATTTAGTGAGGAAAAGAACAGAGACTAAAATCTTTAATCAGAAGATGAATAAAGCTGGGTGTGGAGGTACACATCTACAATCCCATCACTCTGGGAGGCTGAGGCAGGATGATCACAAGTTTGAACTCAGGCTAGGCAACTTAGTGACTTTGAGAGATTGTGTGTCAAAATAAAGTAAAAAAGGTCTGGGGATGTAGCTCAGTGCAAAGGTCCTGGATTCAATGCCCACTACAATAAACAAACTTATTTATTCTTACCGTTTGTCCCAGGAATTCATTCCTAATATACTAAGAAGCAATCTGCAATAATAAAATGCTGATTGAGGCTTTTGAGGTACTGGCTCATCTTGTTCCACAGCTTTCATGTTTAAGTCATTAAAATGCTTCTCAACAAATTCTTTTTCCTCTGTGTGTTGCTTAAGGATAGCATTAATAACATCATTCTCCTGTTTTTCAGAAATGCACACAGGTTGTGGAGCAGGAATATTAAGTGAGATTCCAGTTCTCTGTAAGCACTCAGGGCTAGTAACACCCAAATACTGCAAGAGCTCATCAAGAACATCTTCTTCATCTCTTATTGTATCCCAAGTTGGTACTGTTTCTCTAAATCTTTTAAACTGCAGGGAAAGCCCATCTTTTACTATTATATCTTCTAAGCATTCATTAGATGTAGGAGGCTCTTCTGGCTTCTCTTGGTGAGACAATGAAAGTATGAAAGATGTGGGTTCTGACAAGCCATTAACAGGAGGTGGTCCATATAGTATGGCAGAATCCCATGAATATTTTCCAGACAGATCACGTACTATGATTCTGACATTTGAATTGGCTGATGCCAAGCCAGCGGATAAACCTCCTCCAGGCATACTCTCTTCTGATCTGATCTGGATACAAGACACTAAGGTTGTATTGTTCAACACAAAGAACTGGATATTTGGGCTCTCAAAGAGTTCAGGAGAAAGTTCAGTACTTTCACTGTAATGATTATCATGATTTTCACACACCTGGCTTGTTAGCATAGCTGGACCACCACTCATTGGATAATGGCCCAAGTGATTTACCAAATGTGTAATAACAGTACGGGCTGCTATAGAGATTAATCCTTGTTGCATTTGTGTTTTCACTGGAAATAAAAAAATATAAATGAGTGGGAATATTGTTGCTTTCTAGAAGTCATAAAAACAATGAAATACTTAGACAACAAATACGTACTTTCATTATATTGCTAAAACCACAAGTATTTGAATAAATATTATTTCCAAACTAGATTCCATATTTAGAAATAATGGCAAAAATGGAAGAAAATTGTTTTTTGGTGAAGTTTTGCTTATTTTATGTGGAAGTCCTTTTTAAATATCTGCTAATGGATCCATAATTTAAACCAAAACCTTTAAATGTAGATCGCTTTTAAAGGATCGAAAGTATTATAAATCAGTCACTTGGAATACTGAACACACAGATTAAAAAAACCAGTGAAATCTATTCAACTGATAAGTTTCTTATCGCATCAATAGATTCCAGATTCAGAGACATAGTTTACAGAATGTTTTAAATGTCATTTAATTCTGACTTTTACCGATGATGTTAAGTGTTTCTGAGAAAAAAACCATTCCAATTAAACTTCAATAGAGTGAATTTAATCATAAATCATTATAGCCGTACATGCTAAGAAAACTTTATTTTAAAGGGAAAAATCTTGGATGGGTCTGCCTATGTATCACGTTTTTCTGGAATTCTTCTGCATCAGTGTGGTCTAGTCTAGCAGTTAATTGTATTCAAAAATCATTTTCTTCTTCCTCTAGCACATTAAGGAAAGCAAACAGATAAGCATATTCATATGAGTAACTTTAAAAACTAAAGTTTTAAAAATAAGAGTAAAATAAGAAAACTTAAAGAATAGTAATTGAGAGTCCTAGAAAGGCAAGACACCTTATATCAGGTTCTGAAGGAGGATGAGAGGAGGAGAGAGGGAAGACAGAGGTCACAAAGAGCAGAGGTGCAGCAGAAAGGAGACAGTAAACAGCTGAAGCTAACAAATTACACACTGCCAGTGTGATTCTACAGAAGGCTGAGGGATTTCAGGAAGTGAGGAGAGTGGATTGAGGATTATCTTGATACTTTTCATATAAGAAACAGGAAGAAAGCTGTCACTGGTAAAGATGTATTACAAGTCATGTTAGAAGAGGTTGTTTAATTGTGTGCATGTGTGTGCACACGCATGTGTGGTGTTTTTGTCTCTACTTTTAGACATAGTTACAGAATGACAATGTTTTTGTATTATTCTGCCATAGTCTCAGAGTAACCTTGACTAATTATGTTATCTGAAAGTTAATCAGTTGGGAACACTAAGGCCTGCCTGTCAAAATAAACACAGATTTAAGAATGTCCTCATTTATGCACAATAAAACCTACAATTTCAAGTACTTAGTTTGGTGACTTTCAGTAAGTTGTATAGAAGTGTGTAACTATGAACATTATAGAAAAATTCTCTCATCAAAAAAGGGTACATTATATTTTATACAAACTATACCTCAATACATCTAACATTAAAAAAAGAGACTTAGCTTGTCCACTGCTAGTACCATTTCTTAAAAAGGGGCAAGAGAAGGGCCGGGGATTCGGCTCAGTGGCACCGCGCCTGCCTTGCAAGTGCAAGGTCCTGATTTTGATCTCTGGAACCAAAAAGCGGGGGGGGGGGGGAGCAGAGAGTATAGCATTATATTTTAAAGGCTGTATCCCTTAAGAGTTAAAACTAACAACAAGGGTAAAGACTAAAAATGAGAACAAGTCAGCTACTATGCCATTAATACTAACAATATCTTCTCCAACTATTAAAAGGAATGGTTTTCTTAGGCTTTGATTTAAAAAATTTACTATCAATAATTTAACCTTCTATTATTGGTCAGTTTTATGCTTACATATCTGTAAATGTGATTTCTCAATATATTGAGCTGTTTTAAAATTATATTTGTACTAGTTCTGAAAATCAGCCATTCAACACTAAATGATGAGCATTAACTTAATCCTCTATTTTTAAAACTATCACTGGATGAGATGAAACAAGAGGGGCTTCAATCTAATGTTTGCTTTCCCTTAATTATAATTTAATATATAATGACTGTTTACACTCTAAGTGACTAACCTAGCTAATGTCCCTCATTTTGCACATGAGGAGAAATGTTTACAAAGTTTACCTGCCTTAGATTTCACGTCAGAGCTGGTCTTTTGTTGCCCAGCTCAATGTTATTTCCTCCTTTACCACAACTCTAATTTCTACACTTTTTTTCTTCTGTTAAGCTGTGATATATGGAAACAATGAATTTAAAAATTTCCCCCATGTACAGGAACCAAAAAAAAAAGTATTGCAGTGTACTTAGCATAAATTTCTAAATAAACAGCCAGATCAACTGAAAAAGCTCATCCAAAGATAACTGAATCATGTTTTAAATAGTAATGAAAAACTGTAATTAACAGCTTAAAAATATTTGAGGTAGGAGAAAAATATTCTCTTTACTTTCATTGTCTTCCTGTTGAGTGACACACCTTAAACAGGTGACACATTCTAAACAGTGACTTTTTTTTTAATAAAACATAAAAGTTTACACTTGAAGAAAGGAAAGTATTATTTAACAGCAATGATTACAGAAAGGGATTTACAGAAGAATCCATGACTTTGATGTACTCTGTGATCATGGACAAATCACATAAAATTCTTTAACCTCAGTTTCTGGTAAGAATAACACAGATTTTCTTGTAAAGAATGAAAAAGTCTTATGTACAAAGCTGGACATAATGCACACAACAGAAATCATTTAATTTTGAGAGCATTATAAGGAACACTGGTTTTATGAGTTCTTTTTCTAACTTGATTAGAAGTAAACTCTAAGAATGAACCACCTCTTCCCTAAAACATAAATCCCAAGCCCAGGCACCAGTCCAAATACCTGCTATATTCTCTTCCCAAAGGAACAGACAGTGGGAATACTTGTTCTAAGCATTCTCCCCATTTGTTTCAAGTAGGAAGAGCTTGCTCATAAATCTGTCACAATTATCAACAGTGAAAACAAAGGATAAATTTAGATTTCAGATGTTGGTAAAATAATTTTCTTTCCTAAGTTGCACTCTAAACTCAGGACAGATGTGAATATATGAAAGGATAAAAATCTCCCCATTTGTTAACTGAGCACTTAGATCTATTTTTGAGTTATAAACCATATAACATACATCTTTCTCTTATACTTAACTATTAACTTATAAATAAGACATAAAATTCTCTAATTTAGAAATTAAAAATAAAATTCTAAAATAACCAGGCTTATGAGGAAATGCAAAATGAAGATATTGATGCTCCTAAGGCTTTGTGTTAACTAGCATTCATTTAAATATGCCTATTCAGGGTTGTCTTTTCAGATTGTCAGATTAAACAAACCCTACGGCATTTGCAGCAAACCCATAATTATAGATTATTATGGCATACAAAAGCAGCAAGACATAAAAAGCTGCTGCAATTCACTGCACTGTAATAGAACATGCAGAGGAAGTTAATTTTGGCAAAAGCTTTAAATATTAGCTTTGCATATGGATAGGTGAAACTATAATTAGGACAGAATGAATTCTTTGGAACTTCCTTTCACTCTGACCCTGCAAATGATGACTTTTTGCTAATAAGACCACTGCCATTTGACAAAAAGCCAAATTCACTACCTTGCCTTATTATTTAGCAAATTTAATAATTATAGCTACTCCTGCCAATAGTTCTCAAATCTGTCTTATTCAATCCAATACTGAGCTGATTAGGAACACTCTACGTTTAGAATTCATTGGCCAAAAAAGTACTTGAAAATGATGAAGCATGCCTTTGACAAGGGCACAATGATCAGTCATTTTCACTACATTAAACCCCCCCACAGCATGCGGTGGAACAGAGAATCACCTGCTGTTAGCTCATGGCTGTTCCTAAAAGATTCTGCATTTATCTGGCTCTCAATACTTTTGAGGAAGTCCAAACGGAACAGCTTAATACATTTAGAGAATATTACATAGAGTATGTGATATCAATATGAAGCTTTTTACATCTTCTCTTATTTCTTATGCAGTGACCGACACTGAACAGTAAATTTTGTATGAAATACATTAAAACTTCCTCTTACATAAAGAAAGCTCCAATTATTAAGAGAAATATTGTACTGTCATGAGTCAAAATGTTACCATGATACCCTTAAAAATGCAGAACAACTAATCTTTTCACATAACTTTGAACTGTAACTTACTATGCCAAATCTAAAGAGGTGATTTAAAGTTGCTTATATCAATTACTGTCTAAATTATTTTGCTACACTACACTGACCAGTGTGTCTCTTTTATATCTTAGCAATAATTTAATTCTTATATTATGATTTCACTCGTGAATTTGTGCTCTAGACAAACCACCAGCAACTTATTGTCAGCTTCAAACCCAGTCCTATTTCTTTGACTTCTAATTTTATATCTTTATTGTCAGTGTATGCCATCAATTCACTATCATCGTCACATTCTCACTGTTTTAATTATTTATAAATATTCTGCCTTTGAAAATCAAACTCTTGGGCCAGGGATTTAGCTCAGTGGTTTTGGCACCTGCCTCGCAAGCGCAAGGTCCCAAGTTCGATCCCTGGTACCAAAAGAAAATCAAACTCTTCCTTCCTCTTTGACTACAACCTCCTAGTCTACAATTTTCCAACTGTGTTTTGTATGATCCTTGGAGGACCATAAAAATTGACAGGAAAGAAATTGGTAGGATCCCAGCCCTCTACTCTGATGCAATTCTACCTTAAAAAGTTTTATAAGTTGGGTTTCCTTATAAAATTTATTTAAAGAGGGGCCGGGGATTTAGCTCAGTGGTTCCGCTGCCCGCCTTGCAAGCGGGAGGATCCGAGTTCGATCCCCGGTACCAAAAAAATAAAAAAAAATTTATTTAAAGGGTTTCAATACCTAAAAAATTGTTTTCAGAACCATGGTCCTAATATATACTGATTCTCTTAGTGGTTCTCCACTGTGGCTAAATATTATTATTTATAACATTTAAAAAATATTAAATAATATTTTAATATAGACTACTTTATTATTTAATATTTACTATCTTAATATTTAATAGTTTCAATAACATTAAATATTATTTTTAATGTAATGATTTACAATATTATTAAATATTAGTTACATGTAGAGCTTTAAAAAAATTGCAGCAATACTGGATTAATGTACCAAAAATCTCTAGGGATGGAACTAGAGCATCGGTATCCTAAAACGTGGCCAGGACTGAGATACACTGCTCTATCTTCTTATTACCAACCATATCTACTTTCTGACTCTCCACATCACTCTGGTTTTTTTCTCAATTTATTAGTCACTTCCTGGCAGTAGTTTGATCTTACCAAGCTTGGATTCCAAGGCTAACCCATATAACAATATTCCAAAATTCATAATTTTCTTGTACATCTGCTGTTATCTACTTTACTAGTGAAAGACAGAGTCAAAGGTTTGTGGTTTCTATTTTCTATCGAGCTCTTGATAACTACTGTCATTCCCTTAACTTACTTCATCATCTTGTACTTTCTACTCCCAGAATAAGGTGAATCTTAGCACCAGTACTTTGTAGCTTCTCCCCTCAGGACTTTTCTGTTACAGATTTCCTTCCCACATCTGTCTCAGCTTAAAAATACACTTTGGGCTGGGGATTTAGCTCAGTGGTTTCACTGCCTGCCTTGCAAGCACAAGGTCCTGAGTTCAATGCCCGGAACCGGGCCCCCCCCCCCATACATTTAATTCTCTACATATATTTTAGCTTACCTACTGGTTTATCACTTTTTGTTAATTTTAAATAGTCAAGCTTCTTTTGTTTTGTTTTCTTTTGTTCTTTTTGAGCCAGGTCTTGCTATGTAGTTCAGGCTGGCTTTGAAGTCACTATGTAGCCTAGGCTGACCTTGAACTTGTGGCAACCCTCCTGCTTCAGCCTTCTGAGTGCTAGGATTACAAGTGTGTGCCACCACACCCAGCCAATAAAGCTTCTTTAAAGAGTACTTTTTGGGGATGGCTCTACTTCCTTATCTTCTGCTTCAACCCACAGACATTTGCTTCTCCCTCCTTCATCTCTCCTGAATCTAAAGTAGACATACTTGTCTCCTCTTGGAGCTTACTTTTCTATCATTTTACACTTGTTCACCAGCTATTTTTTTTTTTTTTTTCCTTTTGCAGTAATGGAGATTGGACCCAGGACCTTGCACTCAGCTTAATCCCCAGTCTATTTTTTATTTGAGGCAGGGTCTCACTTAGTTGCTAAGTTCCCAGGCCTGGACTCAAACTTGCAATCCTCCTGTCTCTAACACCCAGAGTGCTGCCATTACAGGTGTATGCCACCATGTCTGGCTTTTTTTTAAAGCTTTTTGCTCTCTTGGTTTCTGAGAAATTACTCTTGTTTTCCCTTCTTTTCCAAATACACACACACACACACACACACACACACACACAAACTCCTAACAAAGATCTCTCTGCTAAGATCTAAATCGGAATATACAATTGCTTACTAGAGATCTGCTCATGTATATCCACAAGATACTCCAAACTAAATCATTTCCAACACTGTCCTCCTCATTTTCTGTTCCAAATGTCTTTTCTTTTGTATTCCTTCTACAGTTTGAGCAAAATCTAATTAATCTCCAAGCCAGAATCTAATCAGTCAGAAAGCTATTCCAAATTCTTCCATTTCTCTAACCTTATCACAAAGGGTTTTTGACTTTACCTCCTCTATATTTCTCAAACCCTTTCTTTTCTATTCCTACTTCTGTTCTTTAGTGACTAAATACAGTTTAGTTTAAGCCTTTAGACACTCTTATTTGGCCTATTGCAACAGTCTCATAATTGGTCTCTCTGCTTCTGCCCAAATCATTACCTGCCCAAATCATTCTAATAGTCCAGGAATCAGCAATCTTTTTCTATAAAGGGCCAAAGTCTAAGTATGTTTAGTTTTGTGGGCCACAGGATCTCTGTTGCTATTCAGCAGTATGGCTGTTACAAAAGCAGTGATAATGGTTCAGACATGAACAACTAGGATATGGTCCCAAAAAGCCATTTACAGAAGCAGGCATTTGGTATGGGCAGAAATTTGTTGATTCCTACAAAATGCTGTCAAGTGTCCTCTTAATACTAATTTTATTACATATCTCCCTTTATTTTGTATTTGCATTATTTTATAAGGTTATTTGTTTACACCTTTTTTATCAGAGAGTAAACTCTCTGAATGTAAAAATAATTTGGCTTTAAAAATGTTATTGATTACTGAGTTTATTATGTACCAAGTACATAGGCATGTGCAAGGGGCTTTATATTTATAATCTTCCCTAATATGCAATACAATCCTATGTATTAATCCTAACTAGTATTATTTTACAAATAGAGAAAGAGTCATTCAGTAATTAAGTGAGTTCAAATTCAAGGTCTGCCAGACTCCAAACTTCTCTTAATTCATATAAATTCTATGATTTATGAAATAAAATATTTAAACATCTCCTAATAACAGCTTAGAAGTTATAAAGGGAACAAGATTACATATAATGTTAATAATTGTATGAAGTTACTTCTAAAGCTAAAAATGAACTTGTGCTAGAATATACACAGTTAGCTACAACAACTACAAAGTGAGAAATACTCTTAAGCTCCATCATTTCCATTCTCCTTTTCAAAGATCGGGCAAGAACCCAAGCAATAATATCCTGAAGAAAAATCATTTTACCTTCTGTTACTGGCTGGAGTTTAGAAGATCGTTCTGAATCAGGAGAATGTAGAGGTTCAGGCTCTTTGAGACTTTCCAAATGCATAAAAGGATCATAATCTACAGAAGCCAAATCAGAGAGGCTTATTGGAAAATACCTTGGATTGCTAAAACACTGAGCTCCATAAACACACCCATGTAAAACCTGTAAATATAAGGGAAAAGAAAATACTAAGATCCATGTTTAAATGAAAATAAATAAATGCAAAATGAGAAAAAAAGTCAACTGTAACATAAGAACTTGGCAAAAATTTTAAATATTTTAAGACCTAGGTTTTTAACTGAGGTAAAATACCTTTTAGAAAAAAAAGAATAATTGAAACTTAACCAGTGATTCTCATATTCAAAGATCTAACTCAAAATTTTGCAATGAAGGGCTGGGGATGTAGCTCAGTGATGTCACACCTGCATGGCAAGCATGAGGTCCTGAGATCAATCCCCAGTACCAGAAAAAAAAGAAAAAAATCTATAATGAAACAGGAGTGTCCTGTAGGAAGTACTCCTAAATTACCATTAGGTACTATAAACTGAATCTATATTCTTAGTATCTATATTTTTAGAAAATTCTTGGCTCTAAAACAGTGAAAATGTTCCTCTAATTGTTTCTATAATTTAAAAAAATTTTTGGTTACCAAGTAAATAATGAAGCAAGTGAGGAAGTTTACCTTATAAATACAATTAAGGACTGATTTTTCTGTTTTATCATTTTCTGTTCCTGCAGCATGGACTGGTTGGAGTAGTGTCTTTAGAGGTAAGGCCATGATCCAGTCCAGAAGGCAGAGAAGTAAGGATACTACCAACTGTAACAACAACAAAATCATTATAATTGCAAACTCATAAAAGCTTGCTAATACTTATTATTCTTGTGTTTCAAAATTCTACTTTAGGAACCACCAACCTATTAATATTTACTATTTATTAATTTATTAATATTCCTTATTAATATTTACCTGGATCTAACTGACTTGAACATTGTACATATGAATATTATTATAGGTTTCTTTCATGTTTCAAGGAAGCACAATGAAATCTTAGGCATACTAGAAACAGGAATGTTAAAATTAGTTTGAATTAAAACAAAAACACAAAGCTTCAAAGACAATACACAGCGTTGGGAGTATAGCTCAGTGGTAGAGGGTTGGGTTAGCACATGCAAGGCCCTTAGCAAGTGTGTACATGCATGCACACGAGTGGACACATACTTAGTGAGTTCAATACCAGCTTAGACTACATAGTGAGATCCTGTTTCAAAAAACCAAAAAGATTGGATCTCACAAAGTTGGACCAAAAACCAAACCAAACCTGACCCAAGCCAAACCAACCTCAAAAAACCAAGACCTCACTGAGTATTCTGCCAAAAAGAGTACCTTCAGCAACTTCTGAAATTGTTACTCATTTTATGAAACAAATCTTTCCATTGGACATTTTTAAACCACTGGAAACTATAAAAAGAACACTTACTCAAAATGTGGGAAAAAAGGGCAGTTTACATTTTATTGGCTACAAAAATCACAATTAATACTAAGAAAGTAACAGTGCCACAAAAGTGGCAATCAAGTAGCAACAAGATCCCTGATGATCTTTAAAGACCAACTCTCCAAGGAGTAATTTCTGGCCTAAATTTTCTAAAACATTCTCTAAAAGAATAAGAATCAGTAAGGCATCACAAAACTCATTTCTTCTGTATAACCAGAAAAGCAAAGAATATCCAGACTTTAAATTATCTGTAAGTAGAAAAATATACAGGCAACCCCAGCAAATACCCTACTCCATTCCCCCACTGTGGACATTAAGGAAGAGCAAAAGTAGTTTGAGAAAAATTGTGAGAAGAAAATTTAGCTGGAAACCTAAGACTGACCAAAACCAAGTCAGAAAGAAAAAGTCCATCCCAAATGTGAGAATACTGAAAAAGTATACCAGTGGATCAGATTATGAGTAGAAAGAAAGGACTGAAAAGTACACAAGAAAAGTAACATTAAGTGCAAGGTCCTGAGTTCGATTCCTGGTACCAAAAAAAAAAAAGTAACATTTAGGAGAGGAGAATGTTAAAAGGGAATGGAGAAATATTCTTTGAAAAACATGTAGTGTGCCGGGGATTTAGCTCAGTTGGTTCCATCGCCTGCCTCGCAAGCACAAGGTCCCAACTTCAATCCCTGGTACCATAAAAAAAAAAAAAAAGAAAGAAAGAAAGAAAGAAAAACATGTAGTGAAAAGAAAAGAGGAAATTTTGGATCTTGCAAGACTTAAAACTGCTAGAACAGGGAATTCTTAAACTAGAAATCTTGTGAACTGCCCCAAGCTACCAACCTTGGCTGCAGAAATGACAGAGGCAGTCTTCATCTATATAAAACTAACAAACAAGGAAACTCTTCCTTCAAAACCAATTGGGAAGCACAAGAAAACTGTAATAAGACATTTTAAATTTATTCAGATATTTTCAAACAAGCATTTAGAGATACTGGGAGTGGGAAGACTGACCTTATTTTAAAACTAAGAAAAGAAATAGAACAAGAAGGATAAAATTGGTTTGAGTCAGGAAAAGAACTACAAGAAGAAGACAAAATTGTATTGAAAATTCAGACTCAAGCAGAGTGTAGTGGTGCACAGTGTAATCCCAACACTCTGGGAGGCTGAGGCAAGAGTATTCCAAGTTTGAGCCCAGGCCGAACCAACTTAGTGACTTAGACACTATCTCAAAATGAAAAAAAGGGGTGAGATGTAGCTCAGTGTGAAGGCCTTGGGTTCATCCCCCAGTATCACATTAATTAAAAAAAAAAAAAGATGAGCTCATTTGTTAATGTACAGAAAATAGGTAGGAGTCAATATTTTCATTAAATATTACAAAGTACCTTTAAATAATAAAAAACTAGATAAAAGGGTAAAAAATGGAAATAAAGACATTTTAAAAGGTGTACACACAAAGCACATGTATATATAAAATACAAAGTAACCACTAGAACAAAAGTATAAAACTACAAAATTTCCTGAATAGCAAGAGGAATTTAAATAGAAAAGAACAAAGGAAATATATACAGAGAGAAACAGAAAATGCAGGATAATATGCATAACAATAATGAAAAAAATAACAGAAGTGAGATTAAAACTGTCTTATGAGAATGATTTTAATTTCCTTTAAAAAGAAAGAAAGAATTTCAGTTTGATTTACAAAGCAAGACCGAAGTAAATGGTGTATATAAGGCTAAAAATGATGAAAAATCTAGATCAATGGAAGAAAAGAATAATAAACTAAATCCATACAACTTTTCTGGGCTGAGGATTTAGCTACTCGGTAGGACACTAGCATGAATGAGAGCTTGGGTTGAAATGCCACAAGAAAGTATATGTGCATGGGGGGACCCTAATGTAAAAAACATGTAATATCCAACCTCCTAGCAAGAGATAAATGAAAACTGAACAGAGATACTATTGTTCACTAAAATTGGCAAAAAATAAAAAATATGACAAACTTTATGGTGGGGCTCTAGAAAAACTTTTTCTTTGTTTGCTGGTGAAAATGTTAACATTTAAAAATATTATGTATCTGTTTACGTTTTAACCCAGTAACCACTTCTAGGAATATCCTGAAGCATACTCCAACAATATAGAAATATATAGGCAGAAAGACACTTCAGCATTGTTTGTAACTCCAAAATTTTGAAACAACCTACATGTCCACATACAGAAGACTAGTTGAATGAACCATGGTACATCTAAACAACAGAGTACTAATCCCATCTAGCTGTAAAAAAAGAATGAAAAGCTTTATGAATTGATGTACTGTGATTTATAGGATATATTACCAAATGAAAAACCTAAAGTACCAAACGATATCTAGACTATGTTTATGTAGCAAAAGAAAAAAGAAAATAAACATGTACCTGCTCAGTTGTGCAAAAATAAACACAGGATTGATGACTCATAGACAAAACAAAAGAACAAGAATGGAGAGAAAACCCTAAATCGCAATACAAACATAAAAAGTAACCTTATTTCCAATGAATTACATTGTGTAAAGTGAGAATTATGAGCCCATACTGAGATAAAATTGATAGGAAAGAAGAAAAAGACCTTCCTCACAATACAAAGCTACTAATGTATGTAAAATGAATGACTGAATTAGGAAATCACCATTTGGCAACTATTATAATAAATGATCTAGTAAGAGTCATCAATACTTGGAAAACCAGTTAGCAAGAGTTTAAGGAATAACAGGACATTTATATAGTTTCAAAGTATTTTCCTACAAATACTTGCTAATTAGAAAAGGCTGATTAGTAGATTTACAGTGGAAAAACCTAGAAGAAACCATCTTAATCAGAAAAAGCTAGCAACAATCAGTAATGAAACAAACTGACATCTGTACCAAATGATATGATGAACTAAGAGGCACACACAATCTTCTGAGATACTCCTAGCAAACATTCCTAACCAAAACTAATAATGCAAAAACCTCCACTACTGTTTAGTAATCAAACCACGGTGAAACTCAAACTCAAACTGTAGGACATTCTGTAAAAAATGTCAACATCCAGAAATGTGAAAAGATGAAGGAGATGCGCCACACAACGGAAGACTGAAAGGAGACACCATGACAGAATGTAATACATGATTTGTGGTTTTCTTTTGCCAAAGATGACATTATTAAGACCTGGTAAAACCTGGATAATATACAGATTAGATCATATAGTGATATTAATTTCCTAACACTGATAATTACCCTGTGGTTATATCATTCCTTGGTTTAGGGAAAAAAAATGGAAGATGTCAATATCCAGAGGTGTATTCTGAGTAGTCATGAGCACATAACATTGGGGACTATCTAGTTTTTAGACCTTTCCTCTGGCACTGTCCTCCTAGTTTGTTTCCCAGTTGCCATGAACTCTGCAGATTTGTTCCACCATGACCTTTGGCCATGATAATGGCTTACCTCTGAGCTAGCCAACTATGGACTGAACCCTCTGAAACCATGAGACAAATAAACAAATCTCTCCTCCTTTAAATTGTGGGTCCCAGGTACTTTTCCCAGCAAAGGGAAAGATGACTAATACAATCAGAAAATCCTTTTGAAGTTGAAATGATACATATGAAGTACTCATTGTGAGGTATCTGTACATGATTAAAAAAAAAAAAGCCAGGCATGGTGGCACATGCCTATAATTTCAGCACTTGAGAGGCTGAGGCAGGAGGATTGCTGTGAGTTCAAGGCCAGTCTGAACTGCATAAGGAGATCTTGTCTCAAAAAAACCCCCAAGCCGAGGATTTAGCTCAGTGGTTTTGCTGTCTGCTGCACAAGTGGCAAGGACCCAAGTTCAATCCCTGGTAACAAAAACAAAACAAAACAGAAAAACAAACCCCCAAACCAAACCAAAACAAAAAACTCCAAAACCAAAATAAACAAAACATATAAATGTTCTTTTCATGGCATTTCTTTTAAAGATAAAGACTCTATTTACCAATAGTGATGAACCATTTCAGTTATCTAAAAACTTGTGGCCCATACAAAGTATACTCATCTTCTTAAAAATGCTTTTTTTTTTTTTTTGGTGTTGGGGATTGAACTCCAGTCCTTGTACTTGCGCAGCAGGCAGTGAAACCACTCAGCTAAATCCCTGGCCCCAAGAAATGCCTCTTTATACTGTGGCTTGAATGACAAGACTGAAAGTTTCTAGATAAAAAAATAAAATAATGGTTAATGTAGTATCTCTTGTCTTAGGTAATACACAAGTTTTTAATCAAAACTTGACTTAAAAAGACAAAAAAGAATTTGGATTGAACATAGTAGAGAAAAAACAGTGAACTTAGGTAATGTTCCCGACACATCTCATAGAGAGGACAGATAGACATTTTAAAGATGCTTAAGATAATAAAAAAGTAAGAGCTGGGGATTTAGCTCAGTGGTTCCGGTGCCTGCCTTGCAAGCCCAAGGAATTCGGTCCCCGGTACCAAAAGAAAAAAAAAAAAGATAATAAAAAAGTATATTCAAAAAATATAAAGAAATCTGTTACCAGTCAAAGAAAGATGGGGCAAATCATGCTGATTGATGATTCCCTGTTGAGTGTAGATATAACTGAATAGTGTGTTATTTTTTATGTCTATAAAATAATACTTCAGTGAAGTATTAGTTCAAACCTGCTATTATTTGTTCCTACTGATCTGTGTAAGAGTGAATGATAAAATCTGAGATCAGAAAAGCATTTTGGGGACTATTAATCTTCCCTTCTGTATGATTACTCTCCTGAACCTGGTCTTCTTACCTCTCCCACTAGTCCTTTCAGTCACTTGAATTTTCTTCCTTTGCCTACTTCTTCACTGTGCTAAACTTTTCTAACTCTTCTCACATAAATCTCTCTTAAAGTAATCTCATATAGCCTCACAATTTTAATACTACAAATGTGCTAAAAATGTCATTATTGCCAGGGATTTAGCTCAGTGGTTTCACTGCCCCCCTTGTAAGCGCAAGGTCCTGAGTTCGATCCCCGCCCCCCCCCCCAAAAAAAGAATGCCAATATTTTTATTTCCAGCATCAAATTTTCTACTCAGGTTGCATGCCTGGTAGTTTTCATCTGGATGTTATTCCTTACAGACACAAAAAACTGAAACCCATTTTCTTGTAACAATCCTGATTTTTTATCTTTCTTCCACTGATTGTGGATTCTTCTTTGTGAATATCTGTTCTCTATTCCTTTAGTCTTAGCTCAGAATGTCATCGATTTTTGTGAGATTACTTTAATCACAATTACCATATTATCACATTTAATTCAACTTTCATATTTTCACAAAACAGTCCATATTTCATTGTGCATTAAAACCCTTCAAAAAAGTCCAAAGCCTTTCATGATCTGGCTCTTTTGATCTCTGAAATTTTATATTTCTCTCTTCTTGATCACACATTCTATAATATGGAACTGCTTCATATTTCCCCAAAACACATCATTCTGTTTTATACCTCCATGACTGTACACATGCTATTCCCTCTATTTGGAATAATTTTGTGGCTCCACCTCTTGTCCCTATTTATCTAGAGAACTCTATTCATTTTTAGGGAAGTTTCTGATTAACAAGTCCCCACCTCCTTAATAGTTAATTATTTCCTCCTCTATGGTACTGTGTATCATACACATTTTAAAATTTTTTATAGGAGTACTTATTATATTGTATTGCCTCACTTATTCCTCTAATCTTCAAATTCCTTGAGAGCAGAGGCTATCTTATTTATCTATGTTTAACTTAGTGTAGCAGAATATCACAGACATACTCTGTAATCAGTGAATGTTTAGCTAATTAAGTAGACAAGGGAAAAACTTGGTAGTATAGATTTTACATTGTAATATCTAGATCTTCATAAGCCAAATATGATACAGAAGGACACAGCCAATTAGTTATTCTGGTAGAGTTCATTAACTAGATTTGGAATTCTAGACCTAGCTTATGACACTAAAATGAGAGACTCTGGGATAAAAATGGAGTACAGGTTGCATCCCTCAAATATCCAAAATCCAAAATGTAAAACATCATGAGTGCCAACATGATGCTATATCCACAGCAGACCTCATAGGAAGGGTTACAATCCAAATGCAGGTACATTAAAAATACTGTAAAAAATTATCTTAAGGCTATGTGGAAAAGGTGTATGGAAAGATAAATGAGGGGCTAGGGATTTAGCTCAGCGGTTTCGCTGCCTGCTGCGCAAGCGCAAGGACGCAAGTTCGATCCCCGGTACAAAAAAGAAAAAATAAATGAATATCTTATTTAGACTTAGGTCCCATCCCTATGATATCTAATAGATATATGCAAAAAATTTAAAAAACCCTTCTATTCCCAAGTATTTAAAATAAAGGTGGCTCAGCCTGTATATATCTCTATCTAGAATATGAAGAATTCAAAAAAGTCAGACTCCCCCATTTAAAGACCCAATCCAAAAATGGGCATCTGAAATGAATAGACATTTCTCAGATGACGAGGTACAAACGGCAAATAAATATATTAAAAATGTTCAGCATCACTGGTCATTTGAGAAATGCAAATTAAAACAACACTGAGATTCCATCTCATTCCAGAAAGAATGGATATCATCAAGAAATTAACCAATAACAAATGCTGGCGGGGATGTGGGGAAAAAGGAACCCTTCTCCACTATTGGTGGGAATGTAAATTGCTGCAACCAATATGGGAATCAATATGGACATTCCTCAAAAAATTGAAATTAGGGCCGGGGATTTAGCCCAGTGGTTTCGCCGTCTGCTATGCAAGCGCAAGGACCAGAGTTCGATCCCCGGTACAAAAAAAAAGGAAAAGAAAATGTGGTTTTTTTGGGGCCAGGGATTTAGATCACTGGTTTTGCCGCCTGCTGCACAAGCACAAAGATCAGAGTTCGATCCCCGGTACCAAAAAAAAAAAAAAAATTGAAATTAGGGGTTCCACTTGACCCAGCTATTCCCCTTCTTAGTTATCTTCCTGAAAGAGTTAAAAGCATCACACCACAGTGATAAATGCACACCCATGTTCACAGCAGCACAGTTTGTAATAGCCAAATCTTGGAAACAGCCCAGATCCACATCATCAGATGAATGGATAAAGAAGATGTGGTTTTATATACAATGGAATACTACTCTGCCATAAAAAGGATAAATAAGAGATTTTTTTTTTAGGTAAATGGATGCACCTTGAGAACATACTTTTAAGGGTAATAAATTGGACACACTTGTTTAAATACTGCAATGCTTCTCTTAGGTGAGAAACCAAAAGCACAAATAAGGACCAAAGTGAATGACAGATGTTTGGAAGTAGGAAGAAAATGTTCAAATGGGAAAGGGAATGGGTAGGGGGAGGAAGAGAAAAGAAAAAAAAGAGAATAGAAGGGAAAAATAGAAACAAAGCTTTCGTAAATAAGGAGGAGGAGAAGAAGGGTTGAAGAGAGGGCAGGAGAATGGGGAAAAAAGAAGAATCAAGATATATCATGTACAGGTACAAATTCTCTACGATGAATGTGATCAAAAGTGTACCAATCAATTAATTTTTAAAAAACAAAGGGAAGGAATAAAAATTCTCAAGTAAATTGATGAAATCAGTGATTTGAAAGACACTGAAGAAATTTAAGTATGAAAGGTATATAGCCACAACAGGAAAACAACCTGAAATAGGAATAGAAATGTAATCATACCTTCAGAGTTCTGTAAATTAACGGGTAGAACACAAGCAGTTAAGTGAAATGTATTTGAGATTTCACTACACTGTGATTAAGAGGTAACAACATTGAGACCTGGAGAAAACCTCAAGATCTGAATGCCATAAGGGAAAGAAACATAATTTTTTTCAGATGAAATAGAATACAGATTAGCCTTGTCCACTACAAGCTTGTGCAATGACGGAAATAGTCTGTAACTGTCTATGCAGTTATGAAGCACTTTAAATATGCAAATGCAAAATTAAAATTTTAATGTAAACTTTTAATTTAAAGCCACATGTGGTTTTAGCTACCCTAACAAGATCTAGAGTCTCCACATGCTCTGCATAATGTCTAGTGCATAATAAAAAAATTAGATGAACAAATAGGAAAGTGGAACTCATAGTCAAACTCAAAAGAAAAAACACCCAATAGAAACAAACTCAGTAATGACTGTAGATATCAGATTTAGCACACAAAGACATTAAAATAATTACAATAAATATGCTAAAGATTCTTGAAAAGAAGACTCATAAAAGTGATGAAGAAATGTAGAATTTCAGGTAAGGTATCTGTAAAATGAAACCACAAAGAAACTCTAGACAATTACAATTTGAAGTAATAAAGTGATTCTCATAGTTTACAATGGTAAACAGCAGTTTGTAGAACTTTTTCATGGACATAGAGAATATCTTTTCCTAAGTGATATATCTCTATGTATTATTTGTACTTTGCTTACTGGAAGTATCTTTACTTTCTACAGCTATACAAAGCTATATAAAGACAAGTGATTGCCTTTAGTGGAAATGAATGCCTCACAAGTAATAATCTTCACCATAATTTGGCAGAATACAATAAAATAATTAAGTGAGCAGAATGTTCTCCAAGGTTTCTTACAGCCCTGAGATTCAAAAATTTTATCAGATAGTTACTAAACCTGAACTAAAATATAATATAGTGATACATGAATAATGGAAAGATATTTCAACCATATCTATGAATACATGAATTTTTATCAATGTAAATATGTATCTTTAAAAATTTAAAATACAACTATTTTAAGCTAGATAATCACATATTAGATACCAAACAAAATTTAAATTACCCTCTTGTCCAATTCATAAGACGAAGCTTCTGTGCTTGGCAAAAGGTGAGTTATAGTGGCTATTAGGATCTGTAGGCAAAACAAACAAATAAATAAATGAGTTCAAAATAAGTTAAATTAATGATATATCTTAAAGGTTAATTGTTATATGGTAAAATAACATAAAATATATTGCTACAAGTTCGTCCTAAAGGTATTATCTAAATATTTTACCCTAATATATATTAAAGTTTTTAATAGGCAATAGTAATTTAATAAACTTTAATTTCAAGTATATTTAACTATCAATCACTCCAATTCTCAAGTACAGACTCAAAATTACATATACACATTCTGTCAACTATAATTTCATCCCAATTCAATTCATGGAAATGAATCAATATGTATAAACACATAATTATTAAAAAGTTAAAAGATACAGATAAGTATTTATAAAAATCATTGTCATAATATCAGCTCAAGAAATCTACTCTACTGTCTTTCCAGATTACCATATATACAAACAAAAAAACCTGAAAACAGATTACCATATATACAGATTAAAGATCTCAAACCTTAAAATTTGAAATGTTTCAGAATCCACAAAATTTGGAGTGCTGATATGACTCCCCCAAAAACATTTTGGATTTTGGAATGTTTCAGGTTTTGGATTAGGGAGGCTCAACTGATAAAAATCTAGACAAAGGGCCGGGGATTTAGCTCAGTGATTCCACTGCCTGCCTCAAAAGCACAAGGTCCTGAGTTCGATCCCTGGTACCAAAAAAAAAAAAAGAATCATTCAACAGCTGGGGATTTAGCTCAGTGGTTCCGCCGCCTGCCTCACAAGCACAAGGACCCGAGTTCGATCTCCAGTACAAAAAAAACCCCAAAATAACCCCAAAATCTAGACAAATATTCCTGAATCCATAAACCTCCAAAATCTCAAATTCTTCAGGGATATTCAACATATATATGCAAATGATACAAAGTAGCTTCTCTTTTTTTTTTTTTTGGTACTAGGGATCAAACTTGGGACCTTCCACTTCTGAGGCAGACAGCAGCACCACTTACTGAATCCCTGGCCCCTTCTTTTTTAATTTACATGTTTATCAGTGCATGTTTGCAGTACATAATGATTACAGTCACTGTGGGAAGTTGGTACATGAACATAACATATCTTAATTCTCTTTATATTCCCTTCCCTCCTCTCTCCCTGCTCCTTTTATTTCTTGGGCTCCTTCTCATTTGAAGAAGATCTATAACATATATGCAGATACTATATGAATAAATTAGAAACAGAAAAATATGAAATAATAAACATGTTATTAAACTGGGAGAGCCAAGGATGGTGACATATGCCTGTAATTCTAGCACTTGGAAGGCTAAGGTAGGAGGATGGTCACAAGTTTGAGGCCAGCCTGGGCTACATAGTGAGTTCAACACCAGCCTGAACTATATGGTGAGACCCAGGCTCAAAAAGTGGGGAGGAGATCTACTCTGGCAACTTCTTGGTTTCATTCAATTTTTATGTGCATGTTAAAAATGTATTAGTATAAATTTTTATTGTATGCTCTATTTTTACAATTTATTGTTTTGATGCATTAAGTAGAAAAATTCTTTTAAATATACTGTACACAAAAACTCAAATAGCTCACTAGCAAGAAAATAAACCAATCAAAATTGGGCAAAATGGGGCCAGGGATTTAGCTCAGTGGTTCCACTGCCTGCCTCGCAAGCACAAGGTCCTGAGTTTGATCCCTGGTACCAAAAAAATGGGCAAAACATCTGAATAGACATTCCTCAAAAGAAGAACAAAAGGCCAACAAGTACAATATATTTAAAAATGCTGAACATGACTACTTATCAGAAAAATTACAATCACAATTAGGACTAGGAGTGCAGCTCAGCAATTCACAAGCATTCACAAGGCACTTGGTTCAATCCCTTGCACCAAACAAACAAGAAACATACAATGAGTTATCGCCTCACTCCAGTCAGAATAGTTATTATAAGAAAGACAAAAGATAACAAATGATGATGAGGTGGTAGAAAAAAGGAAACTTTTACACACTGGTAGTGGGGATATAAATTAGTACAGCCAATGTGAAGATCACTACCAAGTTTCTCAAAAAATTAAAACCAGGGCCAGGGATTTAGTTCAGTGGTTCCGCCACCTGCCTTGTAAGCACAAGGACTCGTGTTTGATCCCTACAAAAACAAAAACAAAAAAACCCCCCCAAATTATTATACAATCCAGCAATTCAACCAATGGTATACAGCCAAAGGAAATAAAATCAGTACGTTGAAGAGACATCTGCACTACTGTATCACTGCAGAACTATTCACAACAGCCAGGATATGGAACCAACCCATGTAGCCATCAATACATGAAAGGATAAAGAAAATGTGACATATATAGCATAGATGTAAGTATATAGATATATATATGTGTGAATGAAATGATTTTGCCATAAAGAATATGAAACCCTCTCATTTGTAACAGCAGGGATGAACCTAAAAGATACGTTAGGTGAAATTAACCATAGAAAGATAAATACCTCATGATCTTATTCCTATATAAAATTTAAAACAGCTGATCTCAATAGATGTTGAGAATAAACTAGTGTGTACAAGAGGTTGGGGTGAAGAAGGTGTGGGAAGAGAAAAGTTGGTCAACAGGTACAACGTTACTTAGGAAGAATTCGGGTGTTCTGCTGCTGCACAGTAGGGTGACTGCAGCAACAATATTTCTTAAAAGGTAGAAGAGGTTTTCAATATTCTCACTAGAAAGAAATGATAAATGTTTAAGGTGATGGATATGCTGACTGCCCTGACTGATGATTACATAACACACACATATTGAAATATTTTACATATAACTCATAAATATGGGCAATTATGTTTCAACCATAAAATAAAATTTGTATTAATGTTTTATATGAAATAAGGCTTTACTCCCCAGTGCAATCTAGTATATTAGATGAAATTGCTTAATATTATTAATAAAGCTGGGCTTCTATACACAATTCTGCAAAGAGACAACCATTAGTGAAATGCTCCATTATCTTGGGATTTCACTTCTTCAACTACAGGTGTAGAATAATAAATTTTAAGTTTATCTATAGGCCCTGGGCAGTATAATATCTACTAAAACAATCTGTAAAAACTCTGCCTACGTAGTTTACAAAGTGTTATGTAACACTTATTAAACTTAATATATCATTTAGACAGCAAAACGTACTAATTAGTGCTTTTACATGTAATTTCTCAGTCTTTAGAGCAATCTGTGGGATTATTTTTAATCCCAAATGTAAAGAGTTTAGAGTTCAATGGGCTGAGTAACTTGTCCACTATTACAAAGTTATTACATGGCAGAGCCAGGGATGACTTAAATCCAGGCGTGGCTAATCCCAAACCTAAACTTTTTAACCATGATACTATATTCAACTCAAAAGATATTTACTCAATATTTTCTACATGAAAGTCACCCTAAGCACAGGAAATACTAAAGATAAAAATGAGCAAGGTGATCCTGGCACTCAGGAAGCTGAGGCAGGAGGATCACAATAAGGCCAGCCTGAACAACATAGTGACTCTGTCAAAAATACCCAAACCAAACCAAACTAAACAAATAAAAAGTGTTTAAAGGATCACTACTCTCATTCAACTTTTAATGGATATTAAAAATGTATAGTTGTGCTGGGTGGGGTGGCACAGCCTGTAATCCCAGCACTTGGGAGGCCAAAGCAGGAAGACTGCTGCCTGGGTTAAATAGGTGAGTTCAAGGCCAGCCTGAATTACAGAGCAAGACCCTGTCTCAAAGAAAAAAGCCAGGTGGGGCCAGCAATTTAGCTTAGTCCCCCCCCCCCCACAGCCTGCCTTGCAAGCTCAAGGTTCCAAGTTCGAGAACCCCCCGCCCCCCGCCAAAACAAAAAGTCAGGTGTAGTGGCATAGTGGCACACACCTGTAATCCTAGTACTTGGGAGGGTTAGGCAGGTGGATAACTGTGAGTTCAAGGCCAGCCTGGACTACACAGTGAGACTGTCTCAAAAAACAAAACAATATAGTTACAAATTTTTTCTATTCTTACTGTACTTTTTTATATGCTATTTTTTTACAAGTTATTGTTTTGATCCATTAAGTAGAAAAATTTTTATAGATATATTTCATATAGTAAAAGACTTTACTAACCAGTGCTGTACTTATTACTATAATTTGTGCTATAATAGAAAGGCTGGCTACATGGAGGAGTGGAAAAAGCTAACCTGCTGCTTGATGATATTACATAGTTACTAAATCCTTAGTTCTTTCATCTTAAATAAGTGAGGTGAAGAAGGAAATAATCTCCTACCTCAAAAAACTTAAGAAATTAAATGCAATGTTTATAAAAAGGTGACTTATACATGGCAGTGCTTAATAAATATTTTTGTTTATCTTGGCTAAAAATGTATGTACAAAGATGGAGAAATGTTGCTGGGCATGGTGGTACACACCGTAATCCTAGCACTTGGGGAGCTGAGGTAGGACTGCTGTAAGTTCGAGGCCAGCCTGAACTATATACTGAGTTGCAGGCTAGCCTGAACTATCTAGTGAGATCCTGTCTCACAAAATAAAACAAAAGATCTAAAAATGCAACCACAGAGATAAAAAAGAGAAATTCTGGTTGGGGAGAGCAGATGGGGATATCCATTTTTGAAGAGATGGTATTTAGGCCAGTTACTGAAAGATTAGGGTTAGAGGGAAGTCGTGAAGCATTTCAAGAAAGAAGCAGGAGAGGGTAATGGGTATGTTTAGGTGACAGTAAGTAGATTCAGTTGTCTGGACAATTTGTATTTCAAAGCAATTTGTACATGATTCTGGAAAGATGGGTTAGGTCCTCATCTAGAAGCCTTGAATTTATGCTAAAGAACTTGGGCTTTGCCAGGCATGGAGGTATACACTTGTGATCCTAGTACTCGGAAGGCTAAGGCAGGAGGATCACCATGAGTTTGAGGCCAGCCTGAACTATATAGCAGGACCCAGTCTCAAAAAATAAAAAAAGAAAGAAAGAAAGAAAAAAGAATTTTGGCTTTATTTTATACTCAAAGGAAAACCAGAGATTTTGTTTTCTTTTCCTTTTTCTTTTTTTTTTAGTACTGGGGATTGAACTCGGATCTTACGAGGCAGGCAGGAGAACCAATGAGCTAAATCCCTGGCCCTGTTTTCATTTTTTTTTCACATGAGTAAGTAACATGATAAGAGCCATGTGAGTGTGACTGATGACCATCAGCCAGAAAAAGGCTCCTGCAATATCTCAAGAAAGAAGTAATAAAGGGCTAAAATATGTTAGGTGTTGTAGGAAACACAGGAGACACTGAATTAGAATGGGAAAAAAGTCTGTCATAAATGACTGGCAGAAAAGGAATAATATTCTGATTTTGGTAAATAGAGAATGGCATGTTTTCCCCATCTAAGAGAGTAAATGAAGCAGAATGTACATTTAAAAGACAATGGCATGAATAAATTTGCATGTGATATTTAATCCTACAATAGCAAATTCTTTTTTAAAATTTTATTTCATCTAAAACTAAAACCATAAGCTTCTAACATAAAATACATAGGAACTATCTGGAATGTTGACATTACAAAAAGCATGATAGGTAACCATTATTAAGTTATGCAAAGCAACTTTAAATCCTATGAAATATTTTTTTATTTCAAGGCATGCAAATCTAAGAATTTTTCACAAGGTTATATGAAAAAATATTTAAGAAATTACTTACTTGAATAATTTTCAAGGGAGAATCAGGTTGGTAAATCTGAAGTCTAGGTACATAATGAACCAGCATGTGAAGCATGTTACAAGCTACATGAGCTACAGTCTTATTAGTAAACTGCAATAACAACAACAAAGAAAATCATTGTTACAAAAAGTTTCATGAACTATCCAGTAGTATATTAGTTGTTGAAAAATTTTAAATTTTTTTAAGAATTAATTTCATTGGTACTCTTTTGATATATACAATGTTCACATTCATCATAGGGAATTTGTACCTGTACATAATATATCTTGATTCTTTTTCCCCTCCTTCCTCTCCCCTTCCTTCAACCCTTCTTCCCTTTCTGCTTTACAAAAATTTTAAATTTCATACAAGTTTCTTTTTGTCATATGTACCTTTAAAAATATTACTAGGAAGATAAATCTTCAGTGGCAAAATAAAATCCTAACACATTCCAAAGACACATATAGTTTGAGTTTTTCTTTGTAATATTTAACTGTCCTCATTAAACTTTTACTGCAGTTTCAATTACCTGGATTTCTGCACTGGCCTCTAAACTATTCTTATTATCAATCTTTCTTTGTGGTCCTGGGGATGAAACCCAGGGCCTTGTACATGCTAGGCAAGAGCTCTACCACTAAGCTATATTTTCAGGCCTTTAAATTTTTTTTTTTTTTGACACAAGATCTCGCTTAAGAATCCCAGGCTAGCTTTGAATTTGGAATCTTGTCTACCTCAGTCTTCTCAGCAGTTGAGATCAGAGATGGGCACCACCATTGCCCAGCTAGTTACAAATTTTTCTACCATTCCTTTCTACTCTTCATGACATTTCCAAATTAAACTTTTGAAGCATTGCTCTGATCTTAACATTGTTAATGTCTGAAACTCTCAAATGACTCTCTAATGACACAAAATCAAACTTTCTATACTTATTTATTTCTGGCTCTCACTTACTCTTCAAACTCTTAACAAAATGTCCCAAAGTGTTCTCTGAAAACGAAGTCAAAGTGATCTCTCCTTCCCCTGAACTCTGTAGTTTATATGCATTAGTCATTGAATACTCTCAGCTTTCTGTATTTTATAATTCATATTTTAATCTTTTTCACCCTATTATATTATTAATCTCTGGAAGCTAGTAATACATGTTTTCATCTCTTTGTTCTTCAATTTGCCTAGCAAAGTGCCTCAAATGTATATATTCAGAAATGTCAAGAAAATATATTATTAAAGTATTATAAGGTAAACTGTATGTTTAGAGTATTAAACAGGTATAATGAAAATTTAAAATTTAAAGAAAAAACATCATACATCCTTTCATTAGAAGTACTTTGCAATGGGGGCTGGGGATTTAGCTCAGTGGTTCCGGCGCCTGCCTCGCAAGTGCAAGGTCCCAAGTTCAATGCCCGATAACCGCCCCCCCCCCCAAAAAAGTAAGGCCAGTGATTTAGCTCAGTGGTTCTGCCACCTGCCTCGCAAGCACAAGGACCCAAGTTCAATTCCCGGTACCAAAAATAAAAAAATACTTTGCAAGGATGATCAATAGTGAATACAGAAATTTTTAAGAATTATTATTTTTTAAATTAATTTTTGGGTACATTTTAGGTATATAATATAATGACATTCATCATTGGAAATTTGTACCTTTACACAATCTATCTTGGTTCTTATCTTTAAAAAATTATTATAGTGGGCTGGGGGTTTGGCTCAGTGGTTCCGCTGCCTACTTTGCAGGCACAGGGTCCTGAGTCCGATCCCCAGTACCAAAAAGAAAATTATTATAGTAAAAGACACACTGCCATTAATCTTTCTCAAAATATACCTTCCCTTCCTTCAAACACATTTATCTCATTGTTTTTGCCTCTTTTTTTTTTTGCTTTGCTTTGTTTGAGACAGTCTCATTATGTAGTTCAAGCTGGCTTTGAACTCACTATGTAGTACAAGCTGGGCTTGAACTCAGGATCTGCCTGCCTCAGCCTCCCAAGTGCTGGGATTATATAGCCATGTGTAACCACATCTGGCTCTTGCCATTGTTTTAAGCAGTTCTGGAAGTCTTCTTTCATGAGTGTCTTTAGTTGCTCTATTTGGGCTACTTCTATGTCTTGAATTGATTAAAAATGTTTACCTTTCATGATCATTTTGACTTTGGGGAAGAGCCAGAGTCAATGGTGCCAGATCCAGTGAATAAGGTGGATGAGAACACACTGTAATGTTTTTACAAGTCTGCCTTTCTGTTACATGACACTCAGCAGCAGCACTCACTGTATTTTTAATCATATCTTTTAAGGACACTCATGAAGGAGGACTTTCAGAACTGCTTCAGAAAGTGGCAAGAACAAATGGGATACATATATTCTTAGTGAGGAATATTTTGAGGGGGACTGATGAGAATGTCTTTTATTATAAAATTTTTTGAAGATTCACTGTGTATTTGCAGGCATGATGGAACACTCCTGTAATCTCAGAGCTTGGGAGGCTGAGACAGAAGAATTGCCACAATTTCAAGGCCAGCCTAAACAACATTATGAGACCCTATCTCAAAAAACCAAAGATTTGCTACATATTTGGACTATTCCTTGTATTCACTTGTATTCTCTATAATAATAGATTATTACCTAATCTTATTCTGGTCACAAAGAGGGAATTTAATTGAATTATAAAACCAAAAGTTGAGCTGGGCGTGGTGGTGCACACCTATAATCACAATGCTTGGGAGGCTGAGGTGGGCCGATCACAAGGAGTTCAAGGCCAGCCTGGGCTACAAAGTGAGTTCCAGGACAGCTTGAACTATATAACAAGACCCTGTCTCAAAAAACAAAAACAAAAAAGTCAAAAGTTGAATAACCCAAGAATTTAGGAAGTGATGAAAATTTAAAAGTTACAAAAATATTAGTTAAAACAAAACAAAAAAGTGACTGGTTTCTTCTTTAGAATACACACACACACACACACACTCATACACACACATATAATTATCATCGTTATCATCATGATCATCATCATCATCTTTTTTTCATCATTCTAGGGACAAAACTAAGTATATATATAAAAAGTTCGGATGAAAGAAGTCATCAAAAAAAATCCTAAATCTAACAGTGGCATCATTCTTGAGAGCTGGGATCAAAGAAATAATATAATAATACAATAATAAAAACATTTATTATAAATGGTTTATTCTATAAGAGCATGAGATATAATCAGCATTTGCAGAAAAATAACCATGCATTCTAAACTACCTTAATTTGTCATTAAACAGTTTTCATTACCTTTAAGGAAACACAAATTACATTCAGAGCTTCTTTAATTTGAGGATGATGAGAATCATGGACCAGCTCTTCACAAATCCAAATACCTAAACTGCAAAGTGCTACACACCTGCAAAAAAAGGCAACCAACATAGACAAAAATAAAAGTGAATTAGTCTTTAAATAAAATAAAACTACCACCACAACTAATCAACTGAGAGAATAAACATGCACTGTGTAAAGAGCATTAATCACATTGTTACACACTGGCTGGTGATTAAGGAGGACAAAGGAGAAAGAAAGAACAACTCTTAAAATCTAAATCTAATTTTCTATTATAATTTACTACCAAGATCATGTGCTGGGCTAATATACAGCAACTTTCTAACAAATCCATGTTAATGAAATGACATTTCTATAAGGTTTCCCAAATAAATAACTGTATGTGACCTGCTTTCAAAAGGAAAAGAGCATAATTTTACTAAGTAAAATAAACTTCAAATATTTTTGTAACCTTTCAAGTTTAACACAATTAGCCAAATTATTTTTAAAGCAAATGGAGAACACAAAACTATAATTTATAAAAAGAATTCCATCAGAAATAGGAATTGTAGAAATTCTCTTCTGTTCATTTCCTTAGCAATTTAAGTTCAGCTGAGTCCAAGCTTGAAGGGAGTTATTTTACTAGCAGAATCAGGAAGAATCCTATTACTGTGTTTAAAGTTTAGGTTTCTAAAAAACTATATAACTTTTCTCTCCATAAAGAGTCAACAGTCTAGTATTCCAGCACATCCACATGTTCTTTTTTTTCCCCCATACTGATATTCTTGACAAATTCAGCAGAATGTTAAATTCTGGAATCATCCAATACCTAAATCTATTTCACCCGGAGCACAGCAGATTGGGTATTAAGTCCCCTCTTTCAGTGTAGAGTGTTGTGCCGCTACACTGTTTACTGTCAAACTGCCAGGGAATCTTCAAAGTAAAGTCTATTGCTTTATATCTTCCCTAATTTGTCCATTTTTAAGTCCCATATATTTATTTATCTAAATAACCGAACTGCAGGTTTAGCAGTGGAAACACCTGTAATCCTAAAGCAACAACAAACTAAAGTAGAGCAAAGCTCTCCATGGATTCAGCTAAATAAAAGCAGAGTCCGGGAGCACAAATGCTGAACAGTTTCTGTTGTAACACGAAGGAGTAAGGATAAGATGTTTGTTTTTTGTTTGTGTGTTTGTGTGTGTGCAGTTTCCTACATTCCCCAAATTGTCACAGTAATTGAGATTATTCACAGTTTAGCTCAACTGTCTGCTCCTGCTCAGATTTTGGCTTTTAAAAAAATTTAAAAAGTATAAGAAAACAATTTGAGACAATGTTTATGTTCAGCATCTGGAGTTGTTCCATCTTCTCAATAACACAAGCTGTTGTATTAATAATCCTCAGTCTACCTCTGTGCAGCTATGCTTTAGGCTTCCATATTCACTTAAGAGTCAACATGTTGACATAAATTAAAAGAAAAAAAAGCAGATTTAATGTCATTAGCTCTATTTTCAAGCCTACTTGTGCTGCTTGTTACTAAGTATATAGTAAGATTCTGACAACAAATAGTGAAGGTAATAATCATGGCTTTGTCACATCTGAGATAGGGCAAGTTACTTAAATTCTCCGGGCTCCAGTTTCTTATAAAAAGGATAAAAACTGTAAGTATCTCATAGAGCTATTATAAAATTCACTGGGATAAGTGTTCAGAACACGTCTACCACATAGAAAAAGCTTAATAAATGCTGGTTTTGAGTTTAATAAATATTAGGTTATTAGCATTGATTTCTGGCTAGCAAAATTGGAACAGTGATTCCATTAATCTCAGAATTGTGATGAGGATTAAAACAAATATTGTAGGAAATTCCTTGTAAACTTAAATGGGATTAGTGTAAAAGAAGAACCTGCTCATGGAGATTGTTTTTAGCTAACTTGTATATCAAGTGAAAAGAACCCGCAATTATATTTGTAAAAAGTGGAGTTGTCTCATGTAACCAAAGAGTTCATCTTACATTATTTTTATTTGCCAGAAAAAAAGCCTAAAGTAGAATTAGAATACAAATGGTAAAGCCTTGTATTTGTATCTTTTGAACCCTAGATTAACAAATGTGTTCATGACTGGTAAGGAAGAATTTTCACTGAGGTCAGAGGTTACTGTAGTAGCAGACTAATGCTGAGGCTAACATAGTGTTAGAATCAACATCAAGAAATACAAAAACTGGGCTGGGGATTCAGATCAGTGGTGTTGTTGCCTGCCTGGCAAGCGCAAGCTCCTGAGTTCAATCTCCACCAAAAAAAAAAAAAAAAAAAAAAAA